>CM029548.1:48295046-48586683 GCA_017141385.1 Sogatella furcifera
GACAATGGAGGATTGGCATAGAGACTCCAAAAGAAGAAGGCATTTGAATGTATTTTGAGTGGTTTCGAGAGAAAAAATAGAGCAGTGTTTTCAAGTGATCGAGTGGATCAATGAAATCCAGCTTTTTTGTTCATAATCATATAATAGAAGTAAATAACATTATCATTAGCAGTAAGAGATTTTAGTAGGAGTCTCACTCAATTTTAGTAACTTATGACAAATCGGATGAGATTTGTTCTTTATTCTAAGTCTTAAGACTATATAGCAATAGATTGTATACAAGAAAACCGCTCACAAAATGTTCCATTTAAAAATAGCACAATGAAGTCATGCAAGATTAGAAAATTATAGAAAAAAGTCCGAGTTACTCACGTCACGTTCTGCCAATAAGTTCGATTCCTCTATGATGTGGTAATGTTGATCTTGGATTCTGTCATCGATAATTTTTTCAAAGCACAGCGGCGCTAGTCCATTATCATGAGTTGATTTGGTACAGATTAATTTCTATCACATGCCGTTCAAGAGCTAAAAATCAGCATTCGCAAGAAGCAAGTTGTAGATGGATTATGGTCGCTCAATAGATTGATCTTCTTGTTTTAATTGATACTCCTGTTGATTTACTGTTCACTCAACATTTAATCAACTCAGAAATGAAGGAGTATTGGAAATGAGAGGAGTGTATGTAGAGAAAGCTCAGAAATTAAATCACTTTCGTTGGTATTGTCCACATTAGGCCCTGTTAGATTAGGTACTTTGTCTTGGTTGTTTTTGTCTTGATATACAACTTTTAGCAATAATTGTCTAATGCGTGGAGTGAACTGCTATACTTGAACTGCGAGAAACAATAATTTGTTCCAATAATAAAATTCCCATTGATTCAACTTCTGGCAAAATTGAAAATAGGGTTTAGAAAGATTCGAATTTCTATATCAAGCAGGGGTTCTCACTTTCTTACAGAGTATCTTACAGAGTTCCTTGATCAAAATTCATATTCATTATTTACACTTATATTAGTTTGAGTATTGGATATTTTATTACTTCTGATCGCACTTCTGATGTTTATTTTCTTTTATACAGTTTATACGTAATAACAGTTTTTTGCTTTGTTGGTTTGAAGGGTTTTGTTGTTGTTTTTCTACGGACATGGCTGGTTTGTTCATCCTCATGTTGCATTCTCACTGTTGAAATGGTGTTATCAATAATGATTTTAGAAATATCTTTGTCTCTATTGCGTTTCTCCAACGCTCTTATGTTTTTCAACATATTTTTTCTTGCTTTTGCAACACTAAGAAGATGATTTTGGATTTTTTGAAGGCGAAGAAACCTGAAGTTTTCCATTTCTTTCTTGATGGCCTTCTGTCTGGAATGAACAGCGTGAATTGAATTACTAAGCGAATCCGGCTCAACCGAATTTGTCTCCTTCATTGCAACTTGTGGATTTTTCCCTTCAATACGTGCAATGAGTTCAGCTTGAAAGCCCTCTTTGAACGCCTCCGTTCTTTCCTCCATTTCCTTCACTTTTTCAGCGATAATACTGGAAATAGTTTGAGGATTGGAATTCTTTTGGCGCGGCATTTCAATGACATCATCCAAGTACCATGGACTCCGTTTCCAGTATTTTGTAGTACAAGAAGACACTTCTGAAAAAAACGATTCTTTATATTAATCAAATTGGATTAAAGCACATTCTTTTATTAAGAGCTGGTTTCAAGATGAGCTACCACTTGTTTCAAGAATAGATATAATAATAGGCCTAGGCCTACAATATATTGAAAATCAATAGTGTTACAATCTCTATTGTGAGAGTACCTGGAAATGATTACGATTGAATTGAGTTTTAGCAATCTGCAAATAGAGAGGGAGTAGTTAAGTGCTATATAAGTTAATGATAGTGCTTTTAGTTGCATGCTTTAACTTAGATGCTGTTTATTGTTCAACATGGAGATGTACAAGAAGAATTAAAAAAATATGTATATGATGCACATACTAAGTTTGATGAGGATACAGAAAGGGTAGTAACTTAATGGCATCAAATTCCATTTATCAATTTTTTACTTATTCCTTGATTAATCAATAAACATTTTGTGTTCCACAAAACTGCAAAAATATTATAATTTTAATAATAGCACAAGAACTTGAATGAAAATTGAAAGTCAAAGCACCATGAACGTATTTGTTTCAATAATCAATGTGCTTTCATTTTAATTTCCATTTCAAAAATACAATAATTAATGGTAACAAAATACATCTTGAAAATGGTACAAGTAACAATTGAGATGTCCTAAATTAGCTCTTTCCTTGATCAACAATCCTGATATCAAATAAGTAGGCTACATGATCATGTCGTATTAATGTATATCATTCAAATTAACATGCGAATCAATTGTTGATCTCAAAAGGAAAGCTTTCTAGGAACTTTATGTAGCCTAATCAGAACCGTAAGTTAATTAATTTATATTGAATTGTGAATAGACCCTGAAAAACAGGATTGACTCTAAAATAATTCTACAAAGTAGTTACTCTTAAAAGTGATTTGATGCATATAAAGATTAAGTTATTAGAATCTTATTAGAAAATTTAAGTTATTAGAATATTTTTGTAGGCTAAGTGTCGTTTGCAAAATCGATAAGACTAAAGTATCGTTTAGTAGCCGATCTATAGGCCTAGCCCAGGCAAATCAGACCATAAATGGGCCTAGCTTATAAATTTTAAATTGAAAATTATGGTTTGCTGTAATTAGTATTCACTCTTAAGCCAATGTCGGGATCCCAAATAAGTCTAATATGAGTTTGCGACGCTTTCTAAGTGGCGCGATATATACTGTATAATAATAAAAAAACACAGTTATTTTTCCGTTTCTAGTTTTTTGCAATTCACGTCCATCTATGGCTTCCAAGATTAATACATTTGATCACAAAAATAGCCTTTTTCTCTGTATACAAGAATGAAATCAAAGTAGCTGAAAACAATGAGCTATAGTTTGTCAAGATCGGTTGACTTTTACGAAAGTTACTGGTGTCCTAAGTTAATTTTACTTAAAGAGTCCATCCTACTGGAAATAACCTGAATTAAGGGCGGTATAGTAAGTATTATATTGAAATATCGTCTCACAAAAAAATATTCTAGTTGAAAACTCCAATACAGGGATATATAGATTGAATTTGGCCATTATTAGTGACTTCATACAGTAGTTCAAGACCATTTCCAGCCATTCATTTTTAGGTGCTAAAAGTCCAATTTTTCTGGGCTACTGTATGGAGTCAAATTTCCAGTGGCAATCAATTCTAATGAATAAAAATGTTATTCTAACACTCCCTCCTCCTGGAATTTTCTGCAAAATATCTTGACAGATGTGATAGCATAAGTTATACTCTTTCTTATTATTATTATTATTTATGAAATAGCCTTTGATCAATTAAGCTATAGTCGTCCACAGACCATTGGAATGGTCAAAGACGAGCAATTCTTCCGACACCACCCCTGTTTCTCACTCCGGTGATGCCGCTTTGTACTTAGGGGTAGCTAGTAAGAGAGTGTGTGTGAGAGAGGAGTGATGTTTTGTTTGGGTGAGGGTGGACAACAGTGGCAACAGGGCTCAGCAATCCCGTGACCTTGGTAATTCCAATGATCTGTGGTCGACTATAATGAATTTTTTCTCTCAATTTTTTTTAACAATTAACCATTATTAAGAAACTTCTTCCTATGTGAATTATGTAGGCTAATGTGTATTAATTCAATTGTGAAAGCTATTAATATAATGTTTTGTTTGTTTCTTGTTTGTCCGCGGCTCAACAGCCCACGAAGGGGTTGTTTGTCATAATAACTCCACTATATGCCACCTGCACACGGGGACCGCAGCGCCGGCCAGCCGAACACCCGAAGCCAATCACAGCCCCTGTCTTGTCATTGAGTCAAAAAACAACAGCTGCGACCGGCTACAGATACTCAACCGGCCGACACCACAATACCCGCGTACAGGGCGCTATACAGTTCGTCCAAGCAAAGAAGACACCCCGGTAAGACGGGAAAACGACTCCAGTCCGGCCAATACCGGCCCAAAAGCTATGAATTCTCAAACAGAACCCACAGCCTCTGAAACGACACCGACCGAGCCGAAGCCACCCCCCATCCCACCAGAATGTTACCGCCAATTACTATTCCTCCAGAAAAGGGAAACGACTGGCTGTCTTTACTAACAACAGCCAATCTCCCAAAGGAGGGAATTAATATAATGTATTTCGGGTAACTAGGCCTACATTAATCCAGTTTCTATTGTCTCCTGCGTTCCTAGTTAATGCTTAATATACAATCTAGTTGATGTTTGTTTTGTAAGTTATGTTACGGTATAGAAAAATAGATCTGAGGGTCTACCCCCATTCAATTTTTTTTTAACAGTGTAAGGGCCAAAGAACCCTCCTTTGGGAGATTGGCTGTCGTTAGTAAAGACAGTCAGTCGTTTCCCGTCTCTGGAGGAATAGTAATTGTTGCATTACACTCTTACCGACTAACTGCATGTTATTCAGAGGTGTTCTGCGCAGCCAATTGGTTGCTGAGATTGGCTTATGGTTGAGAGGATCAACGTGCTAACCACACGTTACCTCTATCCTGGTTGATGATTATTTGCTTGCTGTATGGTCTGTCCGGCCGTGGGGGAATTCTGGCGGGGTGGAGGGGGCAGCTTCGGCTCGGCCAGTGTTGGTTCGGGGACTGTGAGTTCTGATTGAGAATTCATGGCTTTTGAGCCGGTATTGGCCGGGCTGGGGCCGTTTTTCCGTCGTGCCGGGGTGTCTTCTTGGCTTGGACGAGCTGTATAGTAGAGTGAATTTGAAACTGGCAACCAGCTGGTAGGCCTAGGCCCTTCATGGGCTGTTGAGCCAGACATACATACAAGGGCCAAAGAATTCCAAATCACAAATGCAATCTCAATGTTCTTTTATTACTTATTTTTCATTTTTATTACCCTCTGATCTATTTATTCAATAAACTTAGGTTACCCACTCTCTTTATTGGATTGAAGTAGGTGAAGTATTCCATATCCTATACTTTTGTGTGCAAGTACTATAACTTTTTAAGTAAGTTAGTAGGAGTTTACAAACTATTTCTCAAACATACTACTGATAGCCAGTAGAAGTGTTGTTTACCTGTCACCCTACCTACCCCTTACAGACCTGAAGCCACAATAGTGATAAATCTATCATTTTTTCCTGTTAAATCATTTACTGATGTCCAAAGATGAGTGAAAACATTTTTTGAAATTTTTTTCCCATTAAGGGTGATCACGGGGGGGCACTGTCACAATTGTGACAACTGGGTGTGAACAGTCTGAACGGTTCCAAGGAAAAAGGTGGCTAAAGTGTCGTTTACTGGCCCACCTTGCTAGAGTCAAAATTCTTGTTGGAATCGATTCAGTACGTTATTTTGATGACAAATTTAAAAAAATTAGCCGTCGCTGTCAAGAAGTTTTGAAATAAATCAAGTTCAAAGTTTGGTCTGCGGGAGCTATGAAACTATCTCACAAGTACACTAACTCATTTATTCTAAACGTTTCGAAATGCATCTCAACTGCACAATATTACTCACATTAAGTACTAAAATAACCATTCCACTATTAATTTTATTGATTTGCTATTATCGCGACCCCTTTTTTCGGTACCCGATGATCACTTGAATTGTCATAAACTCTATTTAGTACTTATTTTTGCTATTTTGTACAGTTAATATTAATTTTAGAACTTTTTAAATAACAGAGTTATCAGATGTGTAAGTGCCCCCCAGGCCAAACTTTGAACTTGATTTATTTAAAAACTACTGGACAGCGACGGCTAATTTTTTTAAATTTGTCATCAGAATAACATACTGAATCAATTTCAACAAGAATTTTTACTCTAGCGAGGTGGGCCAGTTAACGACACTTACACCAAAAGGTGTAACAATTTTGACAATCCATTATTTTCTGATTCAATTACAGAAAAATTGTAATAAAATACACCTATAGAAATAATTTTACAATTTTTCCCAGAAGTTATGTTATTCTTTCAACTGTATTAAGCCTTCAACACTATAGGCCTAACAGCCTTTTTATTGCTATAGACTCAGAGTTCAACTTTCAATCAATCTTAACTAATAAAGGAACAATATCTTTAAAATAAAACTTACAAGGTACTATCTATATAAAGTGAGACAAACTATCACCAATTGAAAAGAATTAAAGAATTCACAACAATAACACAGATTTGATTACAGAACACTATATAATTGAACCTAACCTAAAAACTTGAATTAATTCATCAATGCCATCTAGAGCTCATAAATCTTGTTGCTAGGCCTGGGAAGAATTGCCGGGTGATTTAAAATAATCTAGAATGACTGGAAGAGTTTTTTTTTTTGTTTTGTTTTCCACCAAAATTTCTGAAACAGACTGATAAACTTTGTCCTTAAAAAAATCAAAAATTAAAGATCAAAATTTTTAAAAAATGGACAAGTGTCCTGAAATGCTTTGTTAGGTACCAAGATAATGGTGAAGGAAGATTCCATTTTTTTTTTATTCTTCAAATTGGGTTTCAATTTTTTATTTTTGTGACGGCTACGCGGCTTTATATGAGGTAGATTAATGCATTATGCATAATCAATTCTCATGTGAAATCAGGAAGCTGGAAAATTTAATAGAACCAGTTAGAGGTTCGTCCTAACGTTAATTATAATTAGCTTACTGGTGATAATAGGCAAAATATGCTCATAAACTTTTTTCAACATTGAAACATCAAATTGGTGGATAGGATAGGCCCAAGGTTATTATAGAACTTGTAATAATAAACTTATAACCTTGAGATAGACCTATATACTGTATTGTTTACGGGTAGGCCTACCGGTATTTTAAATAAATTATGTGATAATTTTAATGGTAAAGAATTCAATCCTAAAAAAAACTCGGGAACTTTTTTGTCAAAAACGCACACAAAAACCTCACAAATCAAGACTTAAACGAGGCAGAACAGCAATAATCATCAGTCTCAACAATTTTTATATAATATGTTTTCTCTCCTTTAAATCCTGATTATTTTTTGATTTGTGAGGTTGAGGTGCGTTTTAGACGAAATCGTTGCTCAAAATTTTTTTCATCAGAATTAAGTCAGTGACATAATTATTGTAAAAATGATACATACAGTAATTAAAATTACCGGTCAACAATAAAGTACAATATCCTATATTAATACGGTGCAATTAGACTCGAACCTCAACATCCAAAGAGAAAGGACGATTCCTACGCCAACTTGTTCTATACAACCCCTTTATTATTGTTTGGTAAAAAGTTACACCCTTATGAGCGTCGGGTTTTTGGGGGAGGGGGGTGAAAGGTGCAAAATTTCAGTTTTTCGTGGAATTGTAGCCGAACCAAGCGTCGGACGAAAAAATTTCATGAATGTTTTTTCTAGAGAACAAAATTTGGAAGAGATTGAGACCAATCACAACTCTGTATCATCAACCGTTTCCAAGTTACAATTTTTTGAAAACTCCATATTTTTTTCACATGAATTATTTTGTTACTTTGAAAGTTTGTAACTTTGAATTGGAAACTCCCTCTCGGCGAAATTCATTTCTCTTTAATTTGAGACCAAATTCACACTTCTATGTTCAGTGGTTCATGTGCTACAGCGATTTTAAAAACCCCTTACATCCCCAAAATCCCCTAAAATTACATTTCATCATACAAAAAAAAAAAATACTAAAAATATTCGGATTGGCTCATACTTCCAGATTTTGTTTCTTGAGACCCTAGACAGTCATAAAATTGTTCACACGACGAAGACTATCATAGGATTCATGGGGGTTGGTCAAAAGCATCCCTTTATTTTTAATCATTTATATTCCCCCATAACTTTTGATTGGTACGTCGGATTCTATCGTTCAATAGCTCATCATTTTCTACTCATCACGGCGGTATAAATTCATATATTATAATCCAAATTCGGTGAAAAACTCCGGAATTCAGATTTAAATGATACCCTCTTGAATAATAATACCTGCACATTGAAAATTCCAATTTTTACATTTCAATGCTCCCAATCGGAAAGTTGTGGATACAAAAATCTGAAACTACCAAGAAATGTAGAGAAAATCTTCCTCTTTCAAATGGTTACTATGAGAATTGCGAGACCTTTGACATAAGAAGGTACACAACCGGTTTTTATCACACTTTTTCTGATAAATTCGCTCATTTTTTGAATTCTATTGAAATTTCTCTAACAATAAGCATTGAACAAGAAATTTTCATATACCACATTTTAGAGGATAACTCACTCTACATTTCTAGACCAAGCACATAACTCTATTGCTAATAGTAACCGAGTTACAATAGAATGAATTATGTGTAATTTTTCAACAATTTAAAAACGCTGATTTTCCAACAATGTTATCATGAAGAATTAATTGAATCTTACAACATGATGAATCTTATATGATATTAAAGATCACATTTTTTTCTACAATTTAAGACCAAATTCATATTTTTTGAACAATTATTAAATGAGCTACCTATATTTAAAAAAAGGTCGTCTTCTTAAGCTCAACGAAGCGTTTCAATGTATCATTCATAGTGTGTGGAGCGCCTCTCTGAGTGAGCTCTGAACTTGATAGTTGGTTTTAGGGCTCTATAAAAGGCCCTTTCTATAGAGCCCTAGTTGGTTTGAAAAATGGATCTAGCTAATTCTGTAATTGTTCAAAAAATGTGAATTTGGTCTCAAATTGTAGAGAAAAATGTACTCTTTGATACTATATATGATTCAAAATATTTCTTAAATAGAACTTTGATAAAAACATTGTTGTAAAATCAGCTATTCCAATTTTTTCTCATTTTTTGATAATTTATTCATTTGTAACTTTGTAACTAATGGAGGTAGAGTGGTGTTCTTGGTCTGACAATGTAGGGAATTTTGCCCTCCATGATGATTATGGGATTATAAGCCAAACCGAAAAATTTTAATACGGTATTTTTTTTGTACGATAAAATGTAATTTTAGGGGATTTTGGGGATGTAAGTGTTTTTTAAAATCGCTGTAGCACATGAAGCACTGAACATAGAAGGGTGAATTTGGTCTCAAATTAAAGAGAAATGAATTTCGCCGAGAGGGATTTTGAAATACGGATGCAAGAGTTTCCAATTCAAAGTTACAAACTTTTAAAGTAACGGAATAATTCCTGTGAAAAAAATATGGAGTTTTCAAAAAATTGTAACTTGGAAACGGTTGATGATTCAGAGTTGTGATTGGTCTCAATCTCTTCCAAATTTTGTTCTCCAGAAAAAACATGCATGAAATTTTTCTCAGCGTAGGAATCGTCCTTTCTCTTTGGATGTTGAGGTTCGGCCTTTTTTTGAACTAATTGCACCGTAGGGCCTACTATATTTCCGTTCCTTTAGGAACTCCTAGAGTATAAAATTTGAGTTTTGAGAATATTTTGCCCACTATTTCAATAATTAATCATCAAAGATAGAAACCTCTTACTGATCCTGTTGGATTTCTCAACTAGTTTCACATAGGAATTGATCGTACAAGTAAGTTAACTTACCCTCATGAGGCCACCACAAGATTATTAAATTGATAATTTAAATAAAAATGTGAAATCTTCCGCTATAATGATACGTTGTCCATTGATAGGTTGTCCCAGTAACAAAGTATTTAAGGAATATTGTTTAATAAGAATTTTTTATTTAACTTGTTTGATATAGGCCTAGGCCTGATAAAAAACCCCAAGAAGTTTATATTGTTGGTCTATTTCAGAAACATCCTGATGAAAGTGATAAAATATAGATCAACTTCAGAAAACAGTTTCGTCCATAGTATGGGAGAAATTATAAGCGACAAAACTTAGCACAAGTGATGAATTTATGTTTAGTACGGTAACGATTTTGCGATTTTTGATCGCTATTTCTGAGATTTGGGTAAGATTTACACAATCGCCGCCATTTAAATTTTTCTTAAAAATCCGACTCTCTTCAACTTCCATTAATAAAAAAATACAATTTTATGATTCCTTATCCAGTTATAGCCCTTATTGTTGAAAAATGGCGTTTTTTAGCATATTTTTCGAATTATCTCAATCAACGTTCAAGTTCAAGTTCCAGTTACAAACTTGGAACTGGTTTTATTGAATTCCTCACCTAATTTTACATAGGAATTGATTATTTTAGAACCTCACCGAAGCCTCTAAAAAATTAGAAAAATTAATATTTTTTAAAAAATCTCTATTTCCCGCCATTGTTATCTCGGTAACAAAGCGTTTTGGGGGGTTGGTCCCATGGAACTATTTTGTCTACTTGGTGTGAGGAGTCAGCCTGAGAAGTATTACACATTCCTCCTGAAACACCCTGTATATACCTCAGTCTGAATATATAAGTTACGCTCAATTTAGAATAGTTATCATATAAGTGTCTTGGAGAAGAAATATGACATCGGTACCGTACCTTAGCCTAAAGTATGTGCAGTTTTTTGTCAACGATGTTTACTATAGAGACTGTCGTATAATCACTCTGTATTATTATAGTACAGTCTCTATAATGTTTACCATCTATCGTGGATCTCAATCAGTGAGTATAGCCAATCAGTGAGTTGGCCCTTTCTAGACAAACGTCGAAAACGCGGCGTTCTCGTCGCGTCGGAAACGCGCGTTTGACAGAAACAATTGTGTTGAATGGGCTTTTCTACACGAGTGAGATAAACGCGCGCCCATTTAACACACTGGTTTCTGTCGAATGCGTGTTCCCGACGCGACGAATACGCCGCCTTTTCGACGGTCGTCTAGAATGCCTTAAATAAATACTGATAACGCTTCTGAGTACTACACGGTAATCGCTTCGTATCACTCATCATTATTTCTTAGTTGGAAAATCAGTAAGGGGTGTAAAGGGTGTCAACAGCTCTAATATTTATATTTTTCTTCATAAAAACTTACTCTCGTTTTTGGGGTGCGCGTCGTAAGCGGGCCCCAAATAGATATTACCTATCAGGGCCTCGCGTGGTGTTTTGGTGCCCTGTGCGAGAGTCCTGCAGGCGCCCCTCCTTTTAACAGTGAGATGCAACAATAACCTCCTGTTTCAGGAGGAATGTACAATACTTCTCAGGCTGATTACACAGAGTACAGAAAAAAATCCATAGGACATATCCCCAAAAACGCTTCAATACCGAGATAACAAATGGTAAAAAATTGACATTTATCAAAAATATATAATTTTCTATTTTTTTCATCAGAAATCAGTGTTTAGTCGCGATTGTAAGATTTTGATAGAACAGTAGGTAGGTAGTTTGTTTGTGAGATGCGATGAGTAAGTTTTACAAAATCAAGTCCGTTTGACTTTTTCTCTAGAATTTAATCCTCTACAACTTCTATCAATATTGAAAATACAAGTTTATGAATTCATATCCAGTTATAAACATTAATTGTTCGAGAATTATGAGTATTAATATATTTTCTTGATACCGGTATCTCAATAACTGGAAGTTTCAAACTTCCAACTGGTTTCATAAAAATTTTCAGCTAATTTTACACAGGAAATAATTTTGTATCTGCATGAATGCACTAAAAATTAGAATATTATATATTTTTTAAAAATATTAATTTTTGCCAGTGTCACAGTAACAAAGCATTTTTGTAGGGTTATCCCATAGAAATCTTTTCTTTACTTTTGGTGTAGTGAATCAGCCTGACAATACTTCTCACATTCAAGCACATATTCCTAAAACACTTTGTAGTGAAAACCTGGTAAGAGACTAAATACTTGGAAGATTATGGTTTAATATTAGTCTTCTTCTTCATTACTAAGTATATAGTCATAGAAAAATATTAGAGCTCTATTAGAATCAAGAGTGATCCAATTATCCTGAAAAAGAGGGGGGCTGTCGCACGCTCTTCAATCTCTCGAGAACTGACTCATTTTGGACTCTTTCTCTCCTGAAATAACTTCGTTCTCTTCCCTCATGAAATGAGCTTTGATTACACATATTCAGTTGATAATGCAAAGGAAATAATTACTTTTTGATCCAAGTTAGCTCACTGATTCAGATTTTTTTTCAAAATTATAAAGTAAATTTTTAAAATTTTTTGCGTTATTAATTTTGTCCCGGCCTCCGTGGTGCTTCCTTGGCTGCGGCGCCCTGTGCGGTCGCACACTCCGCACACCCCACGCGAGGGCCCTGAGGCATATCTCCAACAATCTTATAGCCACAATCTTAAAATGCTGTACACTGTAGGAATACAGTCATGTCATACAATATAGCCTACGGTACAGTCCCTAGCACGGATGTAAAAATAGGTACAGTACAGTACTATCATAAGGAAATATATATTGTAAAGAAACGTATTTTATATATCATTCCTCTCAGTGTTACTAATATTATCACCCTATATAGTATCCAAGGTATGTAGTCCAGAGACTGTGTACACTGATTATACACTGTAGGCCTACAGTCCACATGGTCTGTATAGTAGCTAGTGTTCCATCAGCTCAAATTATCTTGAAAAAATATGATAAGGGAAAACATCGAAGGAAATGAGATTGATGTAGCATATAGGCCTACTATCTATATAAATAGGGTTTTTATCTATATGTAGCTAACAAGTAGGCCTACCGGTATGTATATTATACTAGTATATATATAGCGCCTCTATATGCTGAAATGATAATAAATTATGCATAGCAGGTACTGTAAGTTATATGTATACATATTTATTACCCATGGGCCTACCTATATTATGTAATATCTTCTCAGCACAACTAATCCGCACCATCAATAATGCACTCAGACTCGTGAAGAAGGGTGCCAAATACCTTTATTGTAGGGTGGCTCCTAAAAATCATCCCCTCCGTTTTGCTGCAAGCTGAGCTACCTGTATAGTTTTTCATCCAGTGATGTGGTTTCCTGTGCTACAGGCTACAGTATGAGTTACTTACGTTTTGCACAATTCAATAACACCATTTTATCTATTTCAAAACTCTGGACTGCTTCTGCGGACGATTTATCTTCCATTTTCATTCTATCTGAGTTCGGTAGACTATACCGTAGTTTTTCTTTGCTACTAGTTTTATAGTAGGCCTACCGTATATAAAATACATAGTACATTAGTTTTATCATTGCAAAAAATGATGCAGAATTCAAGGGTGACGGTACCAGTGTTGTAAGTCAACTTTGCCTCTTATTATTATTTGTGATCTGAGACCATGAGGTAACATACCGTATACCTACAATGGTTGAATATTATTTAAATTATTTTAAATACGTAGTTTTTATTCGTAAAGCCTAGCATATTGGAATGCATAAGAAGCTCCTGTAAAATAAATTAATAGGCTACATCAATCTTGATTTTTAAAAATATATAACTGATATACAGTTATAATTTTGTATTGATATAACTTTCTGATAAATTTGAATTTGGTGCCGTACAGTAGAAGCAACATACATACATAATTTTATTCTAGAAACAACGATGAATAATAATTTAAATTACTGAATTGACTTCGATGGACAAACATGAATAGTTTTAATCTGATGATGCATCAAACTTTCATATTTTTAGCTTTTCAATGTATTTGAGTTTTTAAAATGAAGAGCGAAGAACAGGTGGGCACTGCAAATTTTACAAAAAGAACAAGACGACAGAGAAATTGAATGAAGATGGCTGTCCGAATTTGATGATCATCTGTAGTTCTGATCCTTCATTGTTTGCCGACTCAAAGGGAATCCTCCCTCAGCGGATACTCTTTTTCATCTCTACAGTAACCGGAATATCTGCATTCTAAAAAGGTTGAAGTGAAGAAGATAGCTTAAAGAGGTTCGTAGCAATGATAAATGTGCTCAGTATTCCAGAACCGGTCCTTCGAACCCTTTCAATGTGTTAGCTGTCCAGCCCCAGGTCTCTTGTTTTGGCTTCTTATGTTTGACTATTCATGCTTTCCTACGCCTCCCCCTCTTTAGTTTTGCAGGACCCTTTAGCAGCTCTAGCTATGAGATCTGAGATGTTGCAAAAGCTTCATAAACTGGTAGCAGATCAGCTGGGCTTCAGAATATCAGTTTAGTTTATGATTGATCTGGTGATTGAACTCGGTTGGTGCTGTGTGGGTGTGATTTCTATTTTGCAAAGTTATTGGCAAAACTTGGCTTTGTGGGGTACAATTGGCCATAAATTTACATAGTTTCTCTAAATGTTAGACGTCCATCATAAAAATATCAATGTGCTGTTTTAGTGTACTGATAAACTGGACCAGGTACAGGTAGGAGTAGCCTATGTTTTTTTCTGTTGAGGAAAATTTATTCTAATTTTCATACTATTTAATATCTAATTTTCTATTAGATATCTTTACTATAATAATAGACTATTAGACTCTTTACTATCTGATTTTCATACTGTTTCTATACAATTTATTATACGTTGGAATGTAGTGTCCTCCTTATTTAAAAAATATCAGCTTTTAGAAACATGTAGCCTATTGAAGGCGAGACATTTGTACACGGCTGTCAACTTCCTAAACTTCATAATCCGTTTATTCCAGAAAATACTATAAACTTTTAAAATAAGACAAAAACGTATTTATCACAAATTTTGATAAATATTTGAAATAGGGGTTATGGTTATGCTCACTTGATCCAGAATCACTTTCACCATTCACGTAAATTCACTCCACAACTCTTAATCTGATGTTTACCAATAAAACTTGTTATTAAAATAAGTCAATTCATCTTAAGCTAGAACAGAAAGGTTAGGTAGTATTTTCTTTTCTAAAACAGCAGAGATTCATTATTTTTAGTATCACAACAGCACACGTTTCCCAGTAAGGTATTCAATGTAGCCTAACTTATTCAGGATACACTATTTAAATTAGTTTTAATAACATAATATCTCTTCAGGTGAGCAGAAAATAAGAGTAGGCCTCACACTTTTCTTGCTAAGAGTCGTATAGCCCACAGAATTTAGTCTATGGGCTGTGGGGGTATATTACTAACCTTTACAAATTTAAAGTGAATAAGTCGTCTTAGGGACTAGTGCTCTGTCCTCTGGGTACTAAAATCTTATTATTAGTAGATAGTATCTTGGTAGATAAAATAGACACTTTAAGTAGCCTTAAAAATAAGGCTTTGCGTTGTTGGAGAGCAAGTAAACAAGGAATTGACTTAATTTTAATTCGCCCGATCTTCATTGGTTTTTGCCAGATTGATTCAGTGGTTAAAATTAACGATTCTGAATGGCATGGTGAATAAGCAAAATTCAAAGTTTTTGCTTAGATGATCACCAACAGCTAATGAACTCTCTTCATAACTAAATTCTCATGTTATTATTTTGGCTTTTATGCCCACAAGAATTGAAATAGTTTGAGTAGGATAAAGACATGCATTATTTCCAATATTTTTGCTATTTTTTTAAAGTTAGTTTCAATCTCAATTGCTCAGTCAGAACTCAGAATAGTCATTTCAGTCTAAGTGTACGTAGCATATATAATCACCCATATGCCTAAATGGAACATATTCCACCAATAACTATAAATAATGAAATTTAGTGAAATGCAATTATTTCTTCATAGAAAATTGTTTTTTTCAGGTCATTCAATCCTTATAATGACCTCCAATAAAGGTATTGGTCGCAAGCCAGCTGTATCTGGTAAGTGTTATTTATTAATATTTTTTGCTTGTCTTGTATCAAATTTTACGAGTGCTTGCTTTGCTCTGCATGCTTTTACCTTGAGCTTATTTTTAAATTTTAATTTGCAATCAACATAATTGAAGAGGTACCCGCATTTGCAAAGTAGAGGAAAAGTGACTCCCAAAATTTACATCTAATAATTAAACTTTTAATTTTATTTGGCTAGTGGTTTTTTCATGTCGAAAATTTTTATACAAAATGATAATTTGCAAGAATCATTTAAGAGGTGTGAGTTCTCATTCAGTATTGAGCTTATTCAGTATCTAAAGAATTTGAATATCTTTCTAATGTCTTTCGTTTTGAAAAGACTTGGGCCCACTCCATAATAGATGCCTACTCCCCTGTTGTAATAGATGTTTGTACAAAATATAACGAACAAGTTCATTTTCAATCTTCAAAACTGCATGTAAATGTTATATTCCATAACCATGGAATTATGTATACATTCCAACTTATTCCATTACTATTGGAACACAGTAAAATTTATAGCATTAAAATCCCATTCAGACTCTACCATAGTTTTTGTTCTATCCAAATGAAAAATATTTTGTTTTCATGGTGATACAGTTGAGAAATTTTTTTGTTATTCAATCAGGCTTCTAAAATAATTTAAAAATATATATTCCATTATTCGGTTTCATATTTTTGGTTTTTGTTTCATAAATTCAAAATAGCTGATCTAATCTCAGAAGGTGTCAGTTGTTAGTGTTACTATTTGCTGCAGACTTAGAATCAAGATATCATTGAAGTCATTTGAATTTTTCATTTCCTTTGCATTTGTTCGAGGTGAAATATATCTTTCAAAACTATTTCAGCTGCTTCATTCTGAATTATCTAATTGATTGTAGAATATTATATTTTTCTTCAATGCCAATACTGTTTTGTTTGCATGTTAGGTTGGGCCACGTCTATACTTTTTTTGGCACTTTCTGCAACATCGACATATGGTTACCTTTATGGGCAACCAGTACATTTGAACGCTGAAGAATTGGCCTCCTTGTTCGGCCCTGACGGGTGTCTCCAAGGTAGGCAAATCCAGACTATGGGGATAACTAACATCTTATTACTTTTTAAGAAACAAGAATTTCTTCCTTTATCTAACTATCCTGAACATTCAAATCATGAGTCCTTCAAATATCAAAATTGAGAAGTAATTTTAAAATTAATTTCATAATTTTAAATAAAATGAATACATTGGTTCTATGAAATACTTTGTATGAAATTTTAGTCATTCCACATCACGAGGATAAAATTTTTTCTCTTACTGTGAATTTTCTGACAGTGTCAAGGCAAATCTTATCTTCTTTGACGAAGTCATTTCCCACTTTTATATGAGATCGGTATTTCATTCTGTCTTTCCATCTCATCATTGGTCTTTCACCTCCTCTCACACCATTCTAAACCAAGTCCTACACTCCCGCCTTACATTATTCTTTACCTGTCTTTGCACATAACCTTACTATCTCGTTCTTGTCTCCTGCGTCTTAACTAGTGGATCATCCCTTATAGTCTTGAGTGCCAATGGGGGTAACATTTTTATGTGGTATGCCGTCAAAATTCAAAATGAATTAAATATCTACACATCAAAACCTATTCTCTACTGTATAATCGGTAAAAAATCAACGACATACCTCAAAAAAGGTTGCCTCCTCATTTCGCATTTGGCACTCCAACGATTTATGTGCCTCTTATCAACTCATTCCTTATCCTGCCTCTTCTTGTAATCCCACCAATTCGTCGTATCATTCAAGGCATATGTTAGTAATACCAAATAATTTGTTAATTAAAAATTAAATCTAAATTCATTGCAACGCCTTGGTTACACACAGAAATTAGCAGACTAATCACGAATCAACTTCTGAAAGTGAAGCAAGCGCAGATCAGCTTCACAAAGTGAAGAGCGGATTGTCCTTGGCTTCTTCAAGGGTTTCGAAGTGAACATTTGCAAATCATATAATATATGTTCAGTTGTTCACTTCAAAACCCTTTTTGAAGCTGAGAATTATGAACTATATATGTTTGAGCTCAGATCCCTCCTCCTAGACGAGATAATTCTGCCTAGACCTACACTTCAAATCAGAAATCACTACATTTATAATTACATTAAAGTTCATTTAATTTTTTCACTTGAGATAGTTGTCACTTATTTCATGCATATTATTAATAAAAAATTAATCACTCAGTTGATAATGTATGTTAATTTCTATTGATTGATGACAAATCATGTACAGTTTTGTCGTCGTGGATTAAGTTGTGATTGTTTTGAAAATATTTTTCACAGGAGTTGAAATAGTTGAAACTATTATTGAAACAGTAGAAACTGTTAAAAACTTCGTATTTTAAAGTGTAATTTTTGTATTAATAGGTTGAACATGAATAAATTACTGTATATTGAATATTGGAAAATAGACACAGTAAAATAATATTGCTAAATAGTAACAAATACATTTAGAAATGACATGCTTGTGTGGTGCCATGAACTGATTGGATAGATTATGTGAGGTATTTGAACATCTCCACTGAATGAATAATCGGGCTTCTTCAGATCTGGTTTTACAATTTTACTGCTTGCTTTACAATTATTCTACTAACACAGCTCCTTGACGAATTCCTACAATTGCATTGTTGATACGATAATGCATAACAGGAGAGATTGATGCTCCGCAATATTTTTTCAAGCTTATATTTTTCATTTCATCATTCTAATTGTAATTTTTAGACGTTAATTCATCAATAAATTCACGAGCTTGATGCTTTTATGCTATCATATAACAATAATAACTATCCAGTTTGTAGATTTGTAACTCGTATCTGAATAAATTTTCCGGTTTCCAGTTGAAAACTTTCCATTCATTTTTGGTGGTTGTATTTTATAATACCAAGTTACATAATATTGAATAATTATTGTATATTGAAATTTTTCTTTCTCCACTTTCTCCTGAGCACAAGCAAGAAATAATTGTATGGGCACGATAAAGATTTAAGAAATCATCCATTCTCTATTGAAAGCTGAATTTTAAATGATATTTTGTTACTTTTTTCTGAATCTGAATAAAACTTCAACAGATTTTTCCTACTAACCACTTTTTTCTTAGTTCGGTAATGTTTTAGTTTTTGTAGCCTAGCAGTTACGTTTCTGTTCTGTTCTCGCAGCCTAGTTCTTTATTCTAGTTCTTGACACCTCAGTTATTATCACAAAATTGCTTGCTAGACTTGATTTAAATTGCATTGTGCAAGTGGTGGTAGTTATTGAAATGTTTTTGTAGCTGAAATTAATACTGAGTAGTTTTCTCTATTAACGGAACATGGAGCATACTTGCATACTTGTACGTTATTATTCATCTGACATCTTTTGTTTTATTCAACAAAAGATATTTGATCGTGAATATTGTGATCAATGGGACTAAAAATGTTCTATTTCAATGTAGATTAATGCATATTTGCGATGTGGAATGACAATAATGAATTTCAGGAACATTGTCTCTGTTGTTTCAATTGGGTTATTTAGTCAAAACTTTGTACTGAAAGTGAAATCTTTCATAAGCTCAGTACAAAATTCACTTGGGAACATGTGCTTGAGTACTTGATCATTTTCAATAAAATCATTCAAATAATTTTCAACGTAATATTTCATCTACTGTTGTAGACGAAATTATAATAGTGTAACAAAATAGTGCATTTATTATTATATATAAATTTATATAGGCCTATCCATATATTCAAGCTACTAAAAAAGGAAGCCTTTTTGTATTATTTACTGTCATAATTAACTGAATATCTTAAATACAGGGTGGGGCAGAGCCGAGTGACGAGTTTGGAAGGGTTATAAAAAAATGAACCGAAGTACTTGGAAAAAAATGGTTTGGCTCATTCAATTCAGGGTGAAATGTAGTTTTTATTGTTAATATTTTTGAAAATTTCATCATTTGAATGGCGGCGATCAGCAGCGATAAACTGATATAGCCATTTTTTGAAGTTTGCAAACTCATTTTGGCACAGTGCGATTGGTAGGCTACGTCTGGATTTCTCTTTCAATTCTTCCAAGGTGTGAAGGCAAGGTTTGTGAACTTTATCTTTGAGGTAGTCCCATGGAAAAAATAGCATACACTTCGCGTATCAGGTAAGCGTACCGGCCACCTCACGTCCCCCCTCATGTTGTCATCACCGTCGATATCACCTCCGTGCGTTGTTGCAATGTTACAAACGTTTCTGCGGAACAAGACTTGTGGGAAACATGGCTTCAGCAGGACGAGGCTGCAGCCCACACAGCGCGCATTTCAGTGGTAGTGTTGAGAGAATTGTTGCCAGGGCGATTCTCAGTGAGGGGGGATGTGAGGTGGCCGGTACGCTCACCCGTTGCGAAGTGTATACGATGTTTTCTATGGGACTATCATAAAGTTTTCAAATCTTGCCTACACACCTCAGAAGAACTGAGAGAGTAATTTAGAGAAGAGATCCAGGCCCTACCAATCGCACTGTGCCAAAAGGGGTTGAAAAGTTGAAAAATCGGCTACATTAGCTTATCGCTGCTGATGGCCGCCATTTAACTGATTTAATATAAAAAAATATTATCAATAAAAACTATATTTCACGCTGAATTGAATGAGCTGAACCGTATTTTTCTAAGTCGTTCGGGTCATTATTTATAACCCTTCAAAACTCCTCACCCTGTATAAAGTTGACTGTGGTATTTCATCATTTTGTAGAATCTTACATTCTTGAACGTAAAAAGACTAAAAAACTTCAATGGATCTACATATTGTCAATTTCTGTGCGACAAAAATTTGGAGAGAATCCTTTTTTTTAACAACTTCAGAAGTTGTCAAGGCTGCAAAATAAAAGCTGCTAGGGGCCATAAATTTTCCCCGTTATTACAATTATACAAAAATGTAATTTTACTTTCACCTAAAAATTATTTTTGATTGTGTTTATTTTTACAGAAATGATTGTCCAAGATTCATAATTTTTCCTAAATTTCAGGGGTTTTAACAATGACAGATACACAGCCTCCACCCATCCAGGATACAACTATCACCACATGTGCAGGTAAATTCAAATTTCAATGCATGAAAATTATTGCATCATTCGATCATTTGAAATTTTTTTAAAGAGAATGAAACATGTTGTGTTATTGAAACAAATACTATGAGAGTGCTTTGATTTTCAATTTTAATTCAAGTACAAATGTATCAGTTTTTTATCCGTCTTGGTCCAAGTCTTTTCCACTTGGCTCATCGAATCAGAAAATTTTGCTTTTGTGAATCGGACGTTTTCCATTGATTGCAAGTGGAAAAACTGTATTTTCCTTTCAATTAAAGAATATATGTCTGAGTTCCACATTCCATGTGTTGATCAATTCCTGTAGATGCGAAAATTTTTTCACTTTCCAAATGTAAGTTCATTTTCTTTAATTTTTATAGAGAGGAATACCAAGTGTAATATACTGTATTATGGGTTTTAGTCCTAGCTGAAGTAAACCAATATCTCTCTTCTTTATCCAACTACCCTATTTAATATTTTCCTCCGTGCTATAATTCTTACTTTCATGTTATAATTCTACTGTTCATTTACTCCTCTTGTTTTGGATTGAAGTTCGAAGTTGTAAATGAGTGATTTTTGTCCTAGCTGGAGGAGACCAATGCCCTTCCTCCGCGGAGACCCAGGAGAAGGAATCACATCAGGCTTCCAGTTACACTGCTAACTTCAAAGAGAAAACACCCATGTGCTTGGTCAATGAACTTGCCAGGTACAACAAGGTAAGATAACTAATTATTTGCTGGTTTTTCTTTCAAAGACTATACATTTAATTTGATAAACCTATTTCATCAATAATTGTAGCTGGTGTCTTCTATTAGTTCAAGCAAAGAAGACATTTTATCAAAATGTGAATTATATTTTAATACTTTTCATATGGTGCATTTCAAAATGAATATATGTGACAGAAGATATGTAGCTCTATAATTCAGTCACTATCCTTTTGTATTATACAAAATAATTGAACAAATATAACATATCTTTTCGAAATCTTGTTCGGGTTTAAAATTGAAATCAAAATGATAACAGAACTCCGTATGAAATTTTAGAAGTTTGTTTTCGGTTCATTATTTCTCGATTTTATTATTAGAAATATTCCTGCAATTTTTTCCCGCAGTTCAATCTAAACTCAGTAAGTTTATTTTGAATTCACATGTACCGTACTGAATTATTTTTATTTTATACGCATCAACAAAATAATTCATTTTTTCCACCCTTCTACTCTAGTGAGTGTGTGAGTGGGTTATGAGCTTATAATACCAGGATTTTATCTGGTACCTTTGACTTTGAACTGATACCTTTGACTTGATATGATATTATTTAAATAATTTTATCTATATAATATCTGAAATTGTCTTATTACAGCCTCGTAAACCAGTTCTTTATATTTGTAGATCTCACACCAGTACCGACTGACAGAAGAGCAAGGCCCACCGCACCAGAAAAGGTTTATGGTGACTTTGAAGCTGGGCGACGAGGAGTACGGGGCTGAAGGTGCCAGCATAAAGAAGGCGCAACACGCCGCCGCCAGCAACGCACTCGAACTCACCAAGTACGACCATCCACCACCCAAGGCCTCGAAAAATTCAAGACTCAGTAAGGGTAAAGTCATTTTGCTCACACTATTCTTACTAGTTATAGACATTCACGGCCCTGCCTCTCATGCTAGTTTGAGTTATTGTTTATATTCCTGTTTCATTTCAATATAAATCTAATAAGAGTTGACAAAAGTATTCTTTAAGAGGTGAATTCGACCGAGCTAAATGATCAAAAGTGTCAGTGATACCATAGCCCGCTTCAATAGAAGGCCCAGTCCTAATAAAATGGAAATATCGCACTGTAGGCACAATCTAACCATATGATAGTATTGAATACAGTTACAAATCATGCATTTTGACAAACTTTTCCTCTCTTCAAGCTCAATTCTTCCTAATTATGATTATGAAACTTATAGAATTCTTCTTGTGCTGTCTGTATTACATTATGATATAAATTAGCATGAAATATTGAAAATAGGCAATTACGTCTTAAGATGGATATTATTTTGGCAAGTCCTACGTGAGAACGCACTCAAGAAACGCATTCGTTGAAGCAGCTGCTTTAAAAAAATTTTAATGCTTTTAAATGAACCGATTTTCCAATTTCAAATAGTTGCCACTTTCAAGGCCATGGCCATATTGAACGTGACTATAGTGAATAGTGATACTCGATGGCCACATTGTGTTTATTCAGTCTTTGTAAGTGAAAGTTGAGTTAATTTTCTGCTATTGATAGCCTACTACTTGGATTTTTGGGATTTTGGCATTAACGTTGAACGTTTCAATCTAAGCATTAATAGTTCTATCAATAAGTCTTTCACACTTCTATTATTCCATCAATCATTTTCCTCTTCAAATGATCAATCTAATAATTGTAAAGGAAATTCACGTCAAAGATAAATTCCTCTTAATATGAATAAGAATCATTTGACTATTTCTTGAATTTTAATTTTATGAATAAGAGTTTAAGAATTACATTGCGTACAACAAAGTTACATGAACGAGTAACTCAATAGTAGTCTTTATTATAATCCATTATATAATTTTAATTGATCTACTTTTATAAATAATTTGTTTCAGGTAACATAACGCCCACCGTTGAGTTGAATGCATTGGCAATGAGGAGAGGAGAGCCAACTGTTTACACAATCATTGAACCAACTCCCGATGCTCGGTTCAATCAATTCCATTATGATAATAGGGGATTCTACAATCAGGTATCTGCTCAACTACGATTGTCATATTACTGTATTATTCCTTTCATTAGTTATATTGTTCAATAGCTTGTCTCTTGGAAATGAACATTTGAGACGTGAGTTGCAGAAATGTATGAACAGTTAATGCAAAGCAAATAATCTATATCTTATGTTAAGTATTGTTAATAAATTTTATTGTGTAGTATATCACACGATATTACACGAATAATTTTTAACCGATTTGTACATTTTTCTGATCTTTCGTCATTGTGCATTACTGTAATTTGATAGTTGAACAGAAGTTTTTTGCTTGGCATTGACGTTGAACGTTTCAATATTTAATCCTTGCCCTATCATCAAAGCTTGATTGACGATTGTGCTACCTATCAAGAATATTACTTTCCCTGATAGATTGAGAATAAATTTTCATACTTTGAAATCTGAAACAAATTGAAACCTTGATGTAAACCATTATAAATGTATCAATTTATAGATTGATGGTATTGATTTTCTTTGAGTGCAAAGTGGAATATTATTCTAATATAGTGATACATTTACTATTATAGTAATAGGGCGAAAAAACGCGATAGATTATAACTAGAATCAAATTGCAATACCGATGTGAATTTCTGTAATGTTTCTGTTTTTCTAGGGCCGTTTTCCTGTACCAAACAGCAACATGAGCTACACTAGGCGGACTGGATCAGGAAGAGGGAATCAGGGAAGATTCGGCCCACCTATGCACGATAACCAGGTATGTATGGTCCGCGCAATCTAAGATGACTATTTTTCTCTTCACCCGGGAAATAGCTGCGTTGCCAGAATGTGTGAAATTGGAATTTCTTCAAAATTGGACCCCATATCTAGACGTAGAATTCCATCCTTGATATGCCAGTAGTATTAAAAAAGTTCCTGGGTAGAAGGATTCAAAGGAAATTTGTTTTTTCCGATAAAATCGAAAAATCGCGAAAACTTTACTTTCTTTTGTATATCACTTCTCTCACAATAATGAGTTGTAGTGAAATAAAGTTTTTTATATCAAAATGACAAGGGGAATTCGTGCTTTCTAATGGTTTTTGAATTTTCTATATCTGACAAATAATTATGTTTCAATTAATGAATATGTTTGTCAATGTCGAGTCAACTCCATCAGAAAACATGGAATTTTCGATGATCTAGAAACTTTTTTGTTTGAGAAGATAAATGGGTGGTGAAAGCGAGAAAGTTGTTCAAAAACAATTGAAATTATTTTTCCAAATGTCGAAAATAGTCAGAAGATCGTAATTTGGCCTCTCAAGAGCTTCAAAGTAAGAAGAGCGGTAAATGCATGAATCATTGTATGTTAATGTTAAAGATTGGAGTTGTTGAATCTAATTGACTTGGATATTCGAGCTGCGAACAGCTGGTTTATCATAAAAATAGTGAGTTTCACAACACCGCGTGATTTTTCCGAAGCTACGCTGTCACTTTTAAGATTCATTTGAATGTGTTTGCAATATCAATTTCACGCAATATGACAACGCCGCTATTTCCCGGGTGAAGAGAGAAATAGTCATCTTAGATTGCGCGGGCTATAGTAGCCCACTTGATTAATTGAAATTTGTTTTCATCTCTAAGGATGCTACTTACAATGTTCAATCTCAATATTCCTATACTTACAGGTATTTTTCTGCCCACATTAGCTCTTAAGGTTGTGGACGAGTAATGAGAGGGATTATGACTATGACAAGTCATGACGACTTTCTAAGCAATCTATATTATAGTAATGTGGTTAATACTGTTTCCCGGTCAAGAATCTGACTCAGTGCCTTATCACTTACTCCAACGAGCCACCCTACTCGTTCCATAGCTCATAGTTGGATATTTGCTGTTGAATTATGACCCAATTGAACAAGGGAATTGATGTATTTATGATCAATATTATAACTAATATAGGATTGATCGTCTGAATAGAATAATATTAACGCTTTTTTTCATTTAATTTTAGTTGTGAAGATGAAATTTTTGTTGCATATTGATATTGATGAATAACTAGTCTCCCAATCATTATAAGCATGAGCCTTTTGAAATTAGGCTACACTCTTTTTTAAAAATACATACTTTGACTCTTACAGCAAGACGGTTTGAATTTAATCCACCTCCTTATATTTTCTTTTTGCAATTTTATGTATCATCAGCCCGTTAAAGCAAGTTCAAAAAGTTTGATAATATTGTCTGGACATTGCGAATAGCCCAATAACCCCAGATTGTATGCTTTCTAAAATTATTCTGTTGAATATTCCTTAAAAAAAATATTTTTTTTTCAAGTATTCTTACATGTTACAAGAAAGCATAAAGATTTTCGGAATTTATTTTGAGGCAAAATTCAACCATTCTAACTAAATATTGAATATTGTCCTCCGCAGAGAGCGTTTGGAAGAAATGGTGCTGCAATTTTCCGTGTGAGTGTGAAAGTTGGAGACCGAACTTTCGAAGGAGAAGGAATAACCGCGCAGGCGGCAAGACACGACGCTGCCTCGAAAGCTCTCGATGAACTGAGACACTTGCCTGTCGAAGAGAATAGAATCAACAAAGGATTCTCGCCTCTATCAGAATGTGAAGACTTTGGTAAAAAAAAAACATTTTTAATCATAAAACTAATTTTATTATCGATAAGAATTTCCTTAATGTGAGGTTTATGAGCTCACATGTAGTGAAATCAAGTAATCAATATAATACGATACAGGCATTCCTCTTGAATTACATACAATCTTCAATATTCAAATTGTACTAACTTGTATTACTATAATAACAATGTGTCAAATACTACCAAGCTTTGCTTGGTTCTGTAGTGTTACTTGACGAAAATTTAAATAACTAATACTACCAAATGGTGTTCAGAAAATCACTGTGCACCAAGTGAAATGACAGATTAACTTATTGTACTTGATTTTATTGACGAAAATTTCGTAGAAATCCTTCAATGAAACATTTCATACTCATGTAGTGTGTAGTTTTCACCTAGGAGGATATCTAAATTCTCAAGATACCATGACTATGGTCTGTAAATAACTTACATGGTCTGTTAATAACTTATAATCATAACTTACATGGAGTAAAAATTAAAGTCATGGAGTCAACACTATTTTCTTATCACCCATAGTGATCAAACTAATGATAAATCTTTTTTTTTAACTCATGTAATAAAATGAGATTATTAGTCTTTTAATAGGTGCTATATTAATAAATTTGAAAAAAATGTAATCAAATCCATTCAATTCCATAATTGTAATGCACAGTGACTTTCTGAACACTGTATTTATAAGTATAAGTAAGTTACTACCAAGTGTATTAAGTGTATTACTAAGTATATAGTGTATATTACACTATACGTAGTAATAGTGTATTACACTGTATTACTAAGTAGGCCTATAAGTACTATTATGTGGGTTGAATGGAAGAATGGGCTGCAGGCCTCAACTTCCCCGACAACCCCGACTTCCCCAACACAACTACTACGTTTGTGAAACTTGACAAAGTAAAAATGAAGTCAACTATCTATGTATTCATCTTTATCTACTTATTAGATTCCTCTACTTTCCTTTTATTTCTCTTTAATCGTGATGAGGTTTGCGTATTTTCCTTTTTTCTCTCTCAGGATCCTGTGTTGAGAGTGATTCTTCATCCGATTTGAAATCACCAATCTCACTTGTCCATGAACTGGCCTTGAAAAGAAACTTGAGCGTGACATTTCAAGTTGTCGACGAGAAAGGACCTCCTCACATGCGAACCTTTGTGACACGATGCCAGGTGTCCGACTCATTTGTTACAACTGGCGAAGGAAACGGAAAAAAGGTAGAACCCTCATGTCTGGTTTGTCAAGTGTTCATTCACTTGATGGAAATTGAATAAGCCAATGTGCTAACTTGAAAATGTTAACTTGTCAACTAAATTCATTAAATAAGTCAGTAATTTATTTTTTCAACTTGATGATAATTTAAATTAAATCCATTAAGATGAATTTTCGAATTTGAATTAATAATTTTGAAGAGTTGATAACTTGCAATATTTGTAGTTGCTTGAAAGCTAGGTTCAAACCTTGAATTATCCAATTAATGGATGTAGAATTAAAGAATGTTACTGAATCAAGCTTTCCCATGTGCTTGAAGCCGCGTAACGACAGTTCGAGGCATGTGCCACGAATGCCTCGCGATGCGTTGATACTTGTGCGACTGTACATCACATCTCTTGCTATTAAATTTAAAGGATGAAATAAGAGATGTGATTGGCCACAGCTGATCGACTGCGTTCCAGTCGCTCAAGTATCAACGCACCGCGAGGCATTCGTGGCCTCTGTCATACGTCGCACTGTCGATTCGCGGCTTAAAGTTGATAGTTGATGTGCTTTAGTTCACACAACTACACAAGAAATCTGATTAGAATGATAACGAGGTAACTCATCTTTGAGAATATCAGAATCTATCGATGAATCAGTGGAGTAGCAATCTTTGATGAGATATAGTCTGTACAAGCTGAGAAGACCCTCTGGCAAGATGAGAGAATGACTACAGCTCGGTCAATATTGGTTGAAAAATTATTAATTTGGTCTCGATCGTAGGAAACATTCTGATTTGAGACCAAATTAATCATTTTTGATCCAATTTTGACCGAGCTGGAGTCATTTTCTCATCTTGCCAGAGAGTTTTCTTTGCTTGGACAGACTACTAAACTTCCCTTGTTACATTGATACATGTTCAATAAAATGCTCGAAATAATTTTTCAGATATCAAAGAAACGAGCTGCAGAAAAGATGCTCGAAGAACTACGAACTCTACCTCCAACAACAACCGTGAATGCATCGGGGTTGAGTGGATCTATGAATCGGATGAAGAAGAAAACGAATCCCACCAAAAAGAAATCTAGAAATCTTATCAGAGCGGTCAACCCAACCACAACTCAGGTACTCTCATGTTGGCATTTGTTTATTTGTCTCCAGATACGTAATCCCAATCTTCCTCACAACTTTTGATATTCTGGTTAGTAAAACAGAGTACGGTTGGTATAAATAGATGTGAACCGTGAAATCGTCTTGATTTTTATCGTCCATTCGAAATCATTATTCATGGTAAAATTTGTAACAAGCTAAAATTTGTCGTGCTCTAAATTTTTTCGAAATTCGATATTTTTCGGTAGTGAATGGTGATTTTAGTGATATTCCTCGTGCTTTGGACTCTCTTGATTTGGAAGAACTTTAGAAAATTCAAAACTCAGTGTATCCTATCAAAAAATACCATGATTTCCCATTGACGGAAATCAAGGTTATGGTGCCGGTGGAACTTCCTTTTGGGACTCCCCACCGAATAAGGCATACGAATGAATGAATGAATTATTCATTGAAATAATTAAAAAGTGATTATGACCCAGCTTGAGATCCGTAATATACCGTACACAGAAAATAAACTGGAATTCTAATATTTATTTGAAACATCAAGATACTGAAAATTCTTTGTGCTAGACACTCGAGTCGAGTCTAGACATTCGAGTTAGAGTCACTAATTCATTTAAAAATTATAATTTACAGGAAAAACCAGAAACGGAAGTAGTAGACGAAATCAATCCTATTTCAAGACTTATACAAATTCAGCAAGCAAAAAAGGAGAAAGAGCCTGTGTATACGCTGAAAGAAGAAAGAGGAGGTCCTAGGAAGAAGGAATTTGTTATCGAGGTAAACTCTTCATTTCATCAACTAACTAACTTACACTATACTAATTTGATACAACTTTTCGCATCTTATAAACTGAATTAAAGGAGATTAGATTTTCACAGCTTTCAATCATTTCATTCAACTTTCAAAATGTAGGCCTAATATTGATTATAAGATTAAGTTTCATTAGTTCTGTAATTATTATGATTGTATGCGTTGAGCTTACAGAAATGTAAACATTTCAAATAGGCTATTAATCTAAAATCATTCAAATTGAGTTTTGAATATAAATGTAGGATTTAAAATAGAAGTTGGAAGTAGATTTTCTGTTTTGATTTTCTTTGCTTCAATTATTTGAAAAAATCAACCGATTACGGATTATCGAACTTGCTTGAATTAATTTATGATTGTTTTTATAGGTGTCCGTTGGAGAATACACTTTCAATGGAACGGGTCCGAATAAGAAATTAGCCAAACGCAACGCGGCTGAAGGATTATTACAAGAAATGGGATATTCCACTCCGACAACGCAACCTGGATATAGGAAAGTAAGTTTGAAATGTCAGCAACTCATTTACTGAATTGGTGGATTGGTTTGTTGTGGGAAAATTCAATAGTAGAATATTGTGTGACTATAAGAATATCCGATCTCGTTCTGCCAGTTGAGAATAATTTTCTTGATCTAGAAATCGAGAGAACTAATATTGATTCATCATTCAGCATTAATTTTATTACTTTTAAAGAGTAATTCAAACCTTTTGTGCGTAGTTTGATCCTTCGAGACCCACTGCGTCACATAAATACGTTTTTTATTTCAATAAGATACGAAGAAATATATATCTATACATTTCTCTTGTACATTGGTTACCGTACGTATTTTTCAACATGAAATTTATTTTGAATGCAGTACAACCAAATCATAGTTGCAATCTACTTGCTTCAAAATGAGTGCTAATTTTTTTCAAATTGTAAGCAAACTATTGTGTGGCATTTGATTAAACCTTGATCTTGATATCAAGTCACAAACACTATGGACTGCTTTTGAATGACAACAATGTGACCAAAGCGAGTGGAACCTCACGGGTAGCCAGTCCCCACCAAGATATTCATATTTTATGCGTATATATTTTTTAAAATTATTATCAATAGTAATCACTACAAAAATTTTTTTGTGATCAGATTGTGGTAGTCCTCTGACTATCAAATTTCTGATCTATATTACATCAATGATTCAATTGATTGAATAGTAAATGCTCTTCTGGTATCATAATCTAAAATACATTAAAACACCTTGTGGTATAATACCAAAATTGTTTTTTTTTGCAGATGAACATGTATATGAATCACGAGAAGCAGAATGTTGGAGGCAGCGGAGGTCGGCAGTTAGTTCCTGGTGTTCTGCTCATGACAGACAATACAAGAAGTTCGTCTACTGGTAGCAATGGCAACTCTGGTTGGTTTCAATTCTGTTATCATTTAGAATCAACATCAGCAAATAACTTATATGATTAGAATGCATGCGATCTTTTGTAACTCAAAGACCTACTTTCAAATTTGGCAGCATCCATTTTTTTTGTTTGACAATGGCTCAACAGCCCATGAAGCCAGCTCGCCAGCTGGTTGCCAGTTTCATATCCACTCACTCCAGTCTAGAGCGGAGGTGAATAATCATCAACCAGGATGGAGGTAACGTATGGTTAGCACGTTGATCCTGTCAACCATACGCTATCTTCCGTTACCAAGCGATGGCGCAGAACACCTCTGAATAACATCCAGTTAATCAGTTACAGTGTAATGCAACATACAATTACTATTCCTCCAGACACGGGAAACGACTGACAATCTTTACTAACGACAGTCAATCTCCCAAAGGAGGGAACACAGCATCTATCATATTAATTCATATTTTTCGTCATGCATTTCATTTTGAATTACTGACTAGCAACCATAATTTTCAACTAGAATTCTTTCCTCTAAACGGTTTTGGTTTATATGTGCTTAATGCTTTTATTTTTCCTTCTAGGTTTTTCAAACTTGCAAACAACTGCTGCCCTTGCCAAGGAATACATCAATGGAGGCAATCAAAATCAAAATGAAATTCGGTCGAACTCTGGCGATGGCATGACGGGCGTCCGGCCCAAGGACCAACTCATGTACCTAGCCAAACTTTTAGGTTTCACCGTTCAGTACTCCGATTTTCCAAAGGTTGGTAGTCACTTGCATTCTAATCACTCTTCCTCTATACCAAACGAATCGTTATTCTTTTTAAATATTATTTCAGATATTTTCCGGCATTTCCCAACTACCAATATAAAACTGATAGGCATGTTTTTGTGAAATCCTCCGTGGCATCTCAACCGATTAAGTTCGTTTAAGAAATTTCCCATTGAGTAGAAACAATATCGAGTCTCACATTTTGAAAAAAAATCATCAGGGCGTCGAGTAATTGAGCTCAAAGCTACAGTTTTTCCCATAAGATTGGCATGGCTTTTTTATTGGCCACACATGACACCTACGTGTGGCCTTTACCGTCTTATTTCATATACCGTGATTCATTTCTACTATTCCTATTTATTTCTCATATTCATATATAGTGGGTTAAGTGGAAGAGGGGGCTTGCATGCCTCAACTTCGCCCACAAACTCTTGTAAAAGTTTTACAAAGTGTAAAATAAAGTCATTTTATCTATCTATAAATCTATTATATTTGCTGTGTCAGTAAAAATATTAACGCAAAAAATACACAAAAGAAAAAGAAAACAAGTTGGACGATGATGTTGAAACTACTGAGTAATTACAGCAGAATAAGTATCGGAGTGGAAGATGGTCATCAAATGGCCATTTTCGCTAGAATTTTAGCGTAGAATGTAAGATTTTATTGATACCTTACTGCATTTCTGATCTTATTCAGGAAGAATCTTGCTTTTATCCCCTATTCATTGCACCGATGAGCGAAGGTGATGGATGAGAGGAAATAGCTGTAGTTTCTCTTTCTAATACTACCCAGATTTAACAAATCTGCACCTTCGTGCGACACGGGTTGAATAGTACCTAAGTTTAAAAAACCGAGCTATAAAATATTCACAAGATAAAATAATTTATTATGCAATACAACATAAAATATAATCAAAATTATTCAGTTGTCTCTCAAACTTCAATGCTTTTCTACAGTGAATTGTTAATTCAAATATTGTGTCACAATATCAACCAACTTAACAACTGTTTAAATTTGCTTGCAATAGAAGATAAGAAAATGACTCTAGTCCATATTTCCCACTGCTCCGGGCTTGATTCTCATTCTGCCAAGTGTTTATTGTAATTTTCCTCTCCTCATTACCCAAGCAGTTAGTTTGTTACATTGGATGCAAGTTTTGGGACCATTTGCTAGCAAGTTTTCGCTAGTAGCTCGCATAGAATTTCGTCGCCTAAGTGAACAGTATAAAAATTAGAGCATGCCTTTGTTTTGATTCCTTAGTTACAATTCCACTATTTTAATGGGAATCATTCTTAGATTACTTGAATAGAATCAATTCCTTATATTAATTTGCAGGGAAACCATTCGGAATTCTTGAGCCTAGTATCATTATCTACAGAACCACCGCACGTCTGCCATGGATCTGGAAAAACAACAGACCAATCACATGATCAGGTAAACTTACGCTTTTAGTATTTCAATCGGAAGTTGTTGAATCATCTTCATTGTTATTACTATAATAATAATAATTATAGATCTAAAGGCCTGTATCGACAGTGCGAAACATGTGCCGCGAATGCCTCAGGATGCATGCCTCGAACTGTGGATACCGGATTTGCTCGCAGCGAGGCAAACGCGGCGCACAATTCGAGGCGAGCAGTGTGCTTGTCGGTTAAAGGGCCGTGCTCAAAGGTGCCTTGACCCGAGGCACCTGTGGATACCTGTGCTGTTGAATTGAATTGAAAATGCCTTTATTCATGAAATGTACAAATCTATAGTAATAGTGTCACACAATACAATAAAAATATAAATAAGGTAACAACATGATAAACATCTTTACTATAATACGTCTTCATTTTTAAATTTACTAGACTCTAAAATCTAGCAGTCAAATCTGTGTACTCCTGAAAGGAGTATATGGATAGTCCTATTGAAAAATCTTTTAGTTTTCTTCTTTGTTGCTTAATGTCCCCTATTTCCTGCAACTTCCTTGGCAGCATGATAGAAAATTTTCTTCCCCTATAAACTGTTTTTTTTTTGAAGAATTCTAGCCTAAATCGCTCCTCAATCTTTCCATATTTGGTATAGTATACATGTGTTTCATTTCTTATTTCTGTTTATCGTTAAAGAATATCTTTTAAAGTACATGTCTACGTCAAAAATATATTGCCCATATACTGTCAAAATACCAAACTGTGAAAAAGTGAGTTTCACAGAGTCAATTCGCTTTAAATTACTCATTATTCTAAGAACCCTTTTTTGTTGTAATAATATTTTGTCAAGGTTTTTTGGTTGTACATTCATATAGCCCAACCGTACGCCAGATGAGGATGTATTAAAGAGTGGTTGCGGGAGCATTGTACTACATAAGCTCAATAGTGCAATTTAAAGTTTGAATCCAGTATACTATAGAGACTGCATAATCTACAGTATATTATACAGTCTCTTTCTATATAAAATATAAATCACAGTTCCCTTTTGAATTTTTTCCCATAATACCTTTTGTACCCTTTTTTAACATAATACAATAAGTAACCTTTTAAATTTTTAGCATAATGAAATAAAAATAATTTCAAAAGGGTACTGTGATTTAAATTTTATATAGAAAGCATTGATATAAAGCTACGATACCCATGTGACAGCTCGAGCCTAGGCACCGCAGCTCGAACTGCCGTGGCTCTAACTACGCTGCTGGAGCTGCCCGGCGCTTGCTGCGCTGCTCTAGTCATCAAAACTCTATTCACATAACCATATTATAAATGTTCAATTTAATAATACATTCAATTTGCTAGTTTTCTATATTTTAATATTTTTGCGTAATATTTTAGGCTGCTCTAACAGCGCTGAGGGCGTTATCGAAGATGGGACTTGACACCGTCGCTCCAATGAAGAAAGAAAATAGCCAATCGGGAGATGGGTAATTATTCTCTCATCTTATAAATTTATAAAACTATTTTTTTGTAAATAATTTCCAACGTAGTATTCAATCAACTTCAATGAAATACTCAACAATAGAAAAATGATATCTGATCTGTTCGGGGAAATGTCTTGATAAGCCTATGAAATTAATAGACTGTGTTATTTGTATTTCTGTTATTCTAATTCAAGAATCAGTTATGACATGACTTGAATATGAAATAACATGAATAGAAGGCAAACAAACCTACACAATGGAGTATACAAGGAAACCGTTTTCAGATTCGTGGAAAAAAGAGCTTCAATCTCAACCAGATGCGATCTAAGTAGCAATGCTGTGGACTTACATTTGAAGTACACAAATTAAATAGTTTTTGCTTGAAACAATTGTTGGATTGAACCTTGATTTTCTTACTCTATGAATACATCACATTTCAAGAATCTTTCGTTCGTTTTCTTGTGCACAGACATTGACGATTTTAAGAAGTCTCTGTCGATTCCTTGATGAATCAAGAGTTGGAAAATTACTCTCAACTCTCAGGCTGAGGACGCACTGCCGGTGGGTAGAGCCACAGTAATACATCGTATGAATGGTATGTGTTCAGCCGCCATCTTGAAATTCTTAAATATGGACAACATAACCTCAAAAAACAGAATGACGTCATACCATTCATACGATGTATTACTGTGGATGGTGTGTATGTTCTATAGATTTACCAACTACCCTCCACCCTACAGGTTCTACCCACCGGCAGTGCGGCCTCAGCCTAATAGTATTGTTTCAAGTGGAATAATTCTGTCCCCGTACCCCATACAAAAACTTTGGTAGTCAGATTTTTTGGTTCTAACTATTTCTACTGGCTAGAGCGGCACTTGACACATCTACACATATCATGTGTTTTCCAAGTTGCGTTCTATCCAGTAGAATTTATAGGAACGGAAGAAGTCGGTAATCCGAAAACCGTTGAGTGTATTTGAGCACTTGGTAAAGTTGTCAAGTGTATTTTTTTTTAATCATCAACGCTTAGCCGGAAAACTTATTCATGTCTTATTTATTCTGTTCTAGATTGTACGGATCGAACATCGCTTCTTCCGCGGAAGTAAAAACCAGCTACGTCAATGGAGCATCCAGCAAGTGAATGTTCCTTGAAGAAATAAGTCGAAACAAGACCTTATAGCAAGACCTTGAATCCAGTACAGAAATAGTAGGTTTGTTGTACTTGAAGTTTACAAAGAAAACTTATTACTTCAAATTTACTATCAAGTTGAATAATATGACTCAATAACTATTAGAAGTCTAGAAAATTGTAATAGTTCGTTATAGTATAATGTTTCGAGATTACTCATAAATTATTACAAACTCAAAATTGCAATCAATTTAACATGTTTCAAAAACCATTTCAAATGATTCATAACATTTAGCTGCATAATTTTATCATTGTTATACTAATTAATTATTACTAGTCAAATAAGCCTTTTGAAATAATAGCAAATAAATATGTTCTTGACTTAAGAAATCTTCATTTGCTACTCTTCTAATACGCTAATGTTATTGCATCATGTTTTTGAGCTTGTAATGATGTTATGAGTGTGAGTTGAATTTTTATGTAAGGAGCACCTAGATTAGAATAGTTAGACTATACATTTAAGCTTCACCGAAAAACATTACACTGCATTTTTACATGTTTAATGCCGTGTGATGTTACCATGGAATTGATTTCAACAATTCACCCATCAAGTTTGGCTTTTAAAGAATTACTACTTTACTGATGTGGTATCTGTTTAATTCTCTACACTTATAAATTTGAATGAATGTGTACGTGATCAAATCGTTTGTTCAAATTATATGAAAGGCTTCGGCTCGGTCAGTGTTGGTTCAAAGACTGTAAGTTCTGATTGAGAGTTTATGGCTTTTGTGCCGGTACTGGCCGGGCTGGAGTCGTTTCCCCGTCTTGCCGAGGCGTCTTCTTTGCTTGAACGGGCTGTATAGTTGATTGAATATGAAACTGGCAACCAGCTGGTAGGCCTAGGCCCTTCATGGGCTGTTGAGCCACTGAGACAGACAGACATTATATTCAATAGAGCATGTATGTCGATCTCCAATGAAGTTCAAGCTTCATCACTCATTTTCCTGACTAGATCAAGATTAAGAAGAGTGTTCTGATCCTAATTATTTTCAAACTCTTTGATCAGCTAAATTTATTTTGATTCCGTAGAGATCAATAGATCTCGAGATGTTTCTAGGTGAAATAGTTGAGAATGGTACATTCTATGTAATTTTCTCCATTTACATATTTTTTGTGGGGAAACCATTACCTTATTTTTGACTACATCCTCTAATTCGGAATAGTAAAGTTTTGGGCTGAGCCGATTGTTTCTCCCCCAAATCGTATAATTTTAAGTTTATATTGAAAATTTATTACAACTGACATGTGCCCCACACTGTACATCAACTTCAGAGTTTATAAACAAGTTCTCTTTTTCTCGAGGTAAAATGTTTGAAATTTTTCGCGTATTAAAAATAGTATTGTTTTAGAACAGAAAATTTCAACAAAAGATCTGGAAAATTTTATTAACAGTAATGATAACATAACATGATTCCTTATATCACATACATTTGTCTTCGAAATACGGCCTTTCAGAGATTGAAAAAATTACCTACTTTCCACAGCTTCTGAGACGAACGAGAGGCAAGCCTCAGTTGGTTTATCATTCAATTTTGTAGCTCAACTATTCCGTAAATAATTTTCATATACGGTAATTCAACTTAAGCTGGAGCACATTCTTAGCAGGCATTAGATGAAACGGAAACATTGTTAGCAACTCTCTAACTTGGTTCCCAAACTGCTAGGAGGGTATAAAAAAGCAGATTCATTGACTTGTCGATGAAAGTTTTGAAAGAAGTCGATTTTCTATTGAGCGTGATCATGTCTATTGCATAATTTTGCCTCTACATTAATAATTATTGTGAAAACAGGATGAAACAGGATTACTCTGTAACAGAGCGTTTTCTCAGTTCAGACTGACAGATTGTATAATTTGTGCAATATTCACCATTTTTACCCCTACCATATTTGGCTGTTATGTTTGGAATTTTTCACGTATTGAAAAAATAGTTTTATCACAATATTTCATATCAATTTATGATTTGAAACAAGTTTTTCCATTTAGAAGACTACCGATAAAAATATTCACTATTTTCTATACTTGGAAATGTAATGAATATCAACTACCTTCTTTTTCAGTTTGATAAAAGATTAAAACTTAATTTTAATTTTCAAGAATTAATGTGCATAAATGAAGCTGAAAGAGTTGAAAAAAGTATTCCTAGTAATTATTACAATAATAAAATAGTTGTCATTGGTTGTTATGTTATTAATAATTTATTTTTATTTTGTGATTTCGATTCAAATTTTCAAAAAAAAATTTTACTGACATTTATTTTGTCGGATTATATTTCTTTCAATAATTACAATGAATTCTACTCGAATTTCGCTTCTAACTTTCCAAAGTTTTTAGACTGAATAATTTTTGTAGACCTATTTTTCTAATGTTTTATTTTCATATTATTTATTGATCATACAGAAGAGTGTATTAGAAATATTAATCGAAGCTCGAAGATATCCAATCTAATAAATAAATAGGTTGAGACGATGCTATTGTGATTGTCTGAATTTAATGCTTAGAATAATTTATATTTTCATCTTGATAAATTGATCATGCCAAGATTGCAATGAGAGAGGTTGCAGTTTTTAGATTAAATTGATACTGTTTTGAATGTGATCTTGTTTTGAAATGTCTTTTCAATTTTATTGCAATACGAAATTACTTGAACGAGCTAGTGATAAAGTTGATATTTTGAATGGTATGACATTTCTCACATGTTGAATTGCATCATTAGCAAAGTATTATATTTTAACATTTTATTTTTGGATTCCAAAAAAATTTTCTCTCAATTTATCTTGCCATGTTTAGTATGAAAAATTTTCAAGTGTTTCTAACTTTTTTCAGTCAATTTTTGTATTTATACTCTTGAATCACATAAGTTTATCTTATGTTATATTTCATACTTTACTAATACGGTACATTTATATGTTTATCAATTTCTTGTACGCCAGAACTTGAATACGTTATTTTCAATGAAATTTGTAGTAAACTTGAAAGGTTGGTGACTTGGAAATTTTAAAAGCTACTTTTATTTTATAAAAAAGTGTTAATTTTCAATTTTATTATAATGCAGTTCGTTGGTTTAAAAATTGCTTTATCTTGTGTTGAGTTATTCATAGGATTTTATCTCTAAAATGAGTCAATTTTTATCTTATTAAAATATGCTTCAGGCTCACATAACTACGTATTTTTGTATTCACCGTTGAAAGTTGAAATCACTTCAGAATGGATTTTAAATTCGTGATGAATTTGTGAAATTGTTGGTCCAAGTACAAGCCAAATAAATAAAGTTTCATCAGTAGAATAGAATTCTATTTCGTGCTCTAAAGTTTTTCGAAATTCCATATTCTTTGATAGTGAATGGTGATCTTCCTCGTGTTTTTGGACTCTCTTGATATGGAAGAACTTTAAAAAATTCAAATCTCAGTGTATCATATAAAGAAATGCCATGATTTCCCTTCGAAAGAAATTAAGGTTATGGTGCCGGTGGAACTTCCTTTTGGAACTCCTCACCGAATACAGTAGAATATTCAACTATTCACCATTAAATTGTAGCTTGAATACTAATACTACAGTACAATTTATATCTGTTTTTCCAATCAAATCTAAGTAAGTTCGCAAATTTCAAGCTAGGCCTACACATATTTTCAATTGATAGGATCGATTAGAGAAAAAATATTTCTGAGCTGATTTATTTTAACGGTGAATAGAATTTAATGAATAATGATCATATTATTATTAGTGTGTTACTAGTATAATCTTAATTTATTCATTTCATCATTTAATGAAAGAACTAGAAAATAATGAGAATACATATAATGTAACTTGAAATTAGCAGATTGAATTTAATTCTTTATCTTAATTAATTGAAAAGTGTAAATGGTTTGTCTCTACTTTGAAGTTCTAGTTTAGATGCATTTGCAATTAGAACTAGCTTTTGATAGTAATTTGCAACTGTTCTATTTAGAAGAGTACAAGCAAACAGTTTCATATCTGTAGAAAACAGTTTACTATTTTACCTGTTGATTTCAAGTTTACTATGGTGTATGTCTTTTTGTTTGGATATTGTAGTGATCTAATCTTTAATTGCCACCTGAATTTGAAATCAATAAAAGAAGCTTAGTTTCTTTTAGATGAATGATTTCTTATTTATTGTACAGTTGGTTCTTTGAGAATAATATTTAAAAAAATGTGATCAATAAAATTTCCTTTTGATATTTAGAGATTGACGTATTATTGTGTTCATTTCTTTCCTATTAAATTCTCTAATGTTGGAGACTCTATTAATATAATTCTGATTTCTCGAGAATACTCGCATAAACTATATATGTTATATAATTTACTCTGACACAACATTACTATAACTAAAATAATCTGCCGAATTTCAGTTCAATGTCAGCCGATAACTTTAGTTACTGCAACGTTTCGTTGGGTATCACTATAATAGGTCTTTGTGTATATTATCGTATGCGCATCGTTGATTTGGATTGGATAATTTGTGAAATCTTTTGAAAAATAATACTCTTAAAGCTCATAATGCTCTTAATACTTATTCATAAAAAATACTCTTCCAAACTATATTCGTTGTTACGATTGCTAAAAATATTCTTATGGCTTTTATTGATGGGGGACCCTTGAGGTTAGGTTCCAGTAAGTTACCATAAGTTGTGAAAAGCAGCGAGTTTTAAGAGAAAGTTAAAAAGTGAAATTTTCAAATTATGACGTTTTTGATGACTGTAAATATTACAGTTCCCATAATTCTTTATTTATGTTTTTACCTTGTCAACCTGAATACATTATTTAAAAGAGGCACATGGTTAATCCAGTTCCTCAACTAATGCTATGATTAAAATTGAGCATTCACATACAAAAAGATCACGAGTAAAAGTTCTTTAAAATAGAGATTACTTTTCAATAAATTATATCTAATACTTTACGGTAAATCACTTTTTCCTACCAAGAGGAATGAGTTCACTAATTGATTCTAAATCCCTGCATCGTTGATCAAGTCTCTTATAGAATTTCAGTACATCGGGATTCGCCCAAATTTTCTTCATGTCAAAGTCAATAACACGCAAGCAGTCCAGACTCTTGGCACGTGACAGTGCTACATACGCTTGGCCTGCCTCGAATACTTGAGACAGGTTCATTTCCACACAGTCCAATGTCAGTCCCTGCAAAAAAATTTAATGTTTGGAAAATTTTAATTGATTTTTTCAAGGGGACCTAAGCGTGAGGGTGGGTTTTACTAGCTTCATTGGTCTACAAGTAATAAAGAAATAAACTGTATTGGTGTATGTAATAAAGAAATAATCTGTGATACAAATGTAACGGTAATATTAAATTTATACAAAAAAGGTTTCACAAAAATATAATTACTGAACTTGGTATGTTGATCCTATAGTCTCATGACAAGAAAAAATACAATTTGAAAATTAATACCAATTAAAAATATCACTTGTATCACAAGAAGCTCAGAAGATCTTTGACCCCAGCACAATCACATAAATACGGCCACCCCGTCTTTCGGAGGAGACGATAAGCCGTCGGTCCGACTGCCTAAAAAGTAGTCGTCTTCTCTCATCATCTCATTACCCATGTTATGAGCAATGTTATTACCCATCATTATTTATTACCCATCTCCCATCCAACTCATTACTCATGCGCAAGCCTATGAGTTCAGGTGGGCTTCACCCTCAGAAAACAAGATAATCAATGTAGCCAGATAATCAAGAAATGTTGGTCACATAATTGCATAATATGAAATATAATTTTTTTTCAAATCTAAATAGCTTGATATCCTGTATTCATCACTCTTTTCTCTCTGCTCGCTTAAAAAGTCTAGAACATGCATAAAAACTAATTTAATCCAGGAATAGGCATAAAAATAAATAAGAATAGGATACTGTACTTGACAATTTCTCAGCTAATTCAGTGAGTGAAATTCTTAAAATAAAACATAAATACAATAAAACTCATCTATTTCACTTTTCATGACAGACTGCAAGTTAAAATTCCACTTTATTATTATTTAAGAAGGAACTGGAAGATTTACGTAGAAGTTGGAGCATTAATGTATGTATCATCATAGACCTACGAGAAAATATGAAATAGGATTTCCAGTTGATGAGCAGCAATGAGAATAAGCATAACGTTATTTAAGCATTTTAACTAATTTTATAAAGCATACCTGAGATTTATGGATGGAAAATGCCCAGGCTAACTTCAAAGGCAGTTGTATCCTGGTGAGCATGAGACCCCCAGAGGCGCGGACAATCCATTTCTCTTGTTTCACTGTATATTCCATCGAAAGAAACTTTACTACAGGCAGACCTGAAAATGATTTTGCAAGATAATTATTACTCAAACAATCAATTCTGATTGATGTCAATTTATCACCCATACATTTCAATAGCCGAAGAAATATATTTTTATCATAATTATTGTCAATATTAGAAATAGAAAGCATAAATAATGATAATATTCAGACTGTATTACTAACTTTGAACATTCCAAAGGATTAAGGTACATTCCTCCTTGTAAGTCAACTCATTTATTCACTTGATTAAACTTAGTAAGGAATATTTAATCAATTTCTTTCAAATGATAATAATATATAATTTAATACGAGTTGTTTTATAATTGACCTATTTAGCGCACTTCGCTTCTTATAATTATTAACAAAAATTATATTTGTGCAGAAATTGGTGCTTGAATGCATCATGAAGAATAATCATAAATATAAAGACGTTTTGGACAATAGTCTGTTTATTTATTTAGCGTATGGCTTTTAATAGTGGGGAGACCCAAGGGTTGTTCCACAATAGTCTGGGTTTTTAACCAATAAGTTTACTAGTTTTTGTAAAATGAATAAATAAAATCAAATTAATTGGATCTTCTTACTTATCAATGGATTTTATTAGCTCATAAAAACAGAAATTATTGCACAACTGAGGCATGATTGTGATAATTACCAGATGAAAATTTGGTTACGACTCCCCTGGCACCGTTCACAAGTCCTTTACTAACGTTGAGATTTTTCATAAGCATCACTTGAGCCCCAACTTTCAAGGAGATAGTCCTTTCAACAGGAGTGTACTCATCGAGTATCTTGCTATTCCCTTTGTCGCTGTCTGACGCTTCAAAATCTTTTGCTTCACCTGAAAATTAAGTATTAGGATTCCTTCATATACAAAGTTTTCGTACAGAGTGTAGTACAAAGTTTTTCCAATAATTGACTCTCATAGGATCATTGTTGCGATACAATATGGAGAATTTAAAAAAATATATGGAAAGCTTAATCGATATAATTGAGCGGAGCAAAGCGAAGCTCTAATGGATTAGGAAAGTCACTCTTTGTATTGCTACTCCTCCGGAACCGCTCGACCGATTTGATTCAAACTTGCCATGGTGATAGTAGACATGGACGACCAGGTTATAGGCTATAGAGCATTTTAAAAAGTTGCATATTAAGGACGAAAAAGGGAAAAAAGGATTGATTACACACTATTACTATACACATTATTCATGCTACATTCATGCTCTCTGCACTGCAGGATTGCAACCTAACATCAGTTTTGAGAAACGTTCCTGGTCAGAAATGTCTATTATGCTCTTGAAATCATGTTGGTATCACTGGCAGGCTCCTCATCGAACCCTCATAGCCCAGTGGTTAGCGACGTGGACTAGTATTTCACTGCTTACCAATCAGGGGGGTTTGAAACCTGAGCAGAACATTTTTTTTTGCCGATTATTTTCAACTTAGAACAACTTCCAATATTATTTTACATAGAAATAAAAGAAATAAACGACCTTTTAAGATTTGTTTGGTTGAGAGAAAATAAAAAATAAAAATTTAGAAAAATCGGTAAAAAATGTTGATAATTGGTGGGCAGGTTCAGATGAGGTCTAGAAATGTTGTCTTAGAATATTTTTGAAATCCGTTCAAGATTAAGCAAGAAATAAGTTTTAAAAAATTGTAGATGTATTGCGAGTTGCATATCTTCCACCTTGATACGACAAATCCAAATTGTAAGTTCAATGGTTCAGCAAGATTATAGATGAACTAATTTGGAAGATATTGAATTAAGTTTTAAACTATGTCCAATATACTTTCCAAAGGTTACACTTCATATTAGCGTTTTACTATTTTTCAGAATTTTCGGAGTTTTTCTCAGATTTTTTGAGAACAAATTGGCAGAAAATGTTGAAATTAAGTAAACAGGTACAAATTAGGTCTAGAAATGCTGTGTTCAATAAATTTCTAATCCCTTCTGAACGGAATTTGCAGGCGAGCAAAGCGAGCCTGTTTGTCTCAGCTGACACTGACAGAGGTTTTGCAGGCGAGCAAAGCGAGCCTATTTGTCTCACTTACACTGCCTATACTGTCGGGGGTCCAGAGGGCGAAGCCCCCTGGCTAGGCGGAGAAGGCGAGCTAAGCGAGCCTGCCGGCTAGTTCTGAATAAAATGGTGCCTAATTTGTCAGGATTCAATGATAAATAACTGAGATATAACAAGTTCAATTTTAATTTCAACCTTTCACATTCAATATGGTAGTTTGGAAAAACTTGATGTGTAATACGGCCTGCGGCTCGTGCGTAAGTGTTTCTCTTGATGCAGCAAAATCACTCTTTGCATACTGATACACAAATAACTATATTGTACTGTGTGAAGGAGGCAAAATGGGGGTTTTACCTGATGTCTTTATAAATAAAATAATTTATTTATTTGCATTCATTCAATATTTCTTAACATGCTAACAAACAATGGAAGCTTGTTGTGGAAATACACCAAAGTTTTGCCCAAATTTTTTCGCGATTTTTCAAGTTTATATTGATTTTCCTTTATAATTTGCTACTGAATAATTATTTTAAACAATCAGAGCACATTTGAGACCAAAAAAGGTACGTCAAATGCTGTATTTAAAAAGTTGAATCACCCATAGAGAAAATGACTCCAGCTCGGTCAATATTGTTTGAAAATTATTGATTTTGTCTCAATCGTAGGAAACATTCTGACCTTCAATTTGAGTCCAATCAATATTTTTTCAACCAATATTGACCAAGCTGGATTCATTTTCTCATCTTGCCTTATTTTATCAAAATAAACACTCACTTGAGAAAACATTCACTTAAAGGTTGTTGCTCATATTTTATATTCTCATTTCATAACATTACATGGTAATAGAATGAGCCACTTTCACCATCAGCTAGGTTTAGCTAGGCTTAAAATACCGGGATCAAATTTTCGAGTCTACGCTTCAAAAAATTTTGAACAAGAAGAGCTCGCTCCGCTCAATTTGCGGCTGCCTCAGCATGCGCTTCCCTAGTTATTGTTGTTGGATACAATGTAGGAAATGGAGAAGCTGGTGTAAGCATCTCTTCAGTAGAGTCGAAAAAATCAAATTGAAATTGAAAAGTAGCATCTAGCTTTACACATAAGTATTGAGATTTCCAATTATTTACTAAAAAAATTGAACGCTACTAATAAAATCTAATAGGGTGAGTAAGAATAGAATAGTTCAGTTTTTTAGTGAATAGTTTCAATTTTAAAGCATTCAACAGTCTGGATGACATTGGGGGTACCTTTTCTGAAAAACTCAAAAGAGCATGATCCTTCTTATTTTCATAGTGATGATTGCTGTGATCGAACAGTCTAGCTTTTCTTTGTTTCCAGTACATTCATAATCTTTATAAAAAACGTAGACATACGTCAGAAAAAGGTTACTCTCTTTTCACTTATTCGTCACCTAGACTATAAAACTTTATGAATCCTCTATAGAAGGTCTTAACTGAATGATTGCTATTAAAAGTTTGAGTTTTCAATACCTAGATGAAACCAAAGCCAAAGATTATAATCAAAGGTGATTGAATGAATCTGATATTTTTTATAGAAAAACAATATTTTTATCTTTGAAAAAATCTTACATTTTTCCATGAAATAAACCAATATTTTTATCTTCAGGAGTTCTTAAGAAATATCTCTTGTTTGTCCTTCAACAAGCTTCTAATACTCACGCCAAATCATCATATTGACTGAATATGAATGTTAAAAAAAAATACATACTAACCAGCAAGATTTTCCAAGTTGGTTTTGTTGATTGTATTTGCTTCATTTGTGTAACAGCACAACCTGGTGGCTTGGATTCCACTTCCCCCAATCGACTGACTCCGGGTGAGATTCAGCCGATCTGCGATCTCATTTGTTATTCTGCAATGAAATATGCGCATAAATAACGTTTTTTTCAATTCCAATATGAGAAGGAGCAAACTTGTTGCAAAGGCAATATCGTAATACCAATTGGGTCTTCTTCTCTATACTAAACTGTCTGTCTCATTCTAATAATAATTTTTTTTTCAATACAATCAAATAATCAATCCTTCACACGTACGTTGTTATTTGTTGAAGGTTCTAATTCAATTCAGCAACGTGAATTAACACAGTCAAGCGTGGAGTAAATGCTTAGTCCATATTCATACGTAGTATATGATTCTGTTGGTGATGTAGACTTGATCAGAAATTTTGAAAATACGTTTAAATACGTAGCAAAAAAGGTCAATCAATATATGTGTTAGACTCAGTTTTAGCTTTAACATCAACTTGAAAACGTTACAATACAGTCGTTGGCGATCTTTTCCATAATAAACTAACTGGGATTATAATGTCTATGAAATTATCATGAGGTACTGTAAGGATGGTACCAATTTAATCCTTAGATTGAACCCTTGAATTCTAAAATCGATTCAAGTCATCGATTATCGATTGATAAGATAATCTAATTAATGATTTAATAAGACAATAGACAATTCATTTCGATTTTCTAGATAAGTACACAGATTCTACCACAGCTTTCAAGCAAACTAGACTGATTCATTGGAATAACATGAAAAATGTCCACTCGCGCTGATAGAATTTCTAGCATGGAGTAGCTCTTCAGTAGCAGCACAGAGTGCCCTATTCTAACCTATTTAGGCACACACAAGAGAAGATCGATGCACTTTTATTCAGTTACTCTATGCTGCTACTGTCCAAGATACAATTGTATTCTCAATCTTTGTGAACTTGACCATTCGAAATACAAAGTCAACTATTGAAATACTTCCTTATTTTTCCTTATCAAAAAGTGAAAGCAGAGTAGTTCCTGGAGCGTTAAAACCAAAATTTTTCAAAGCACATTTTTCAAAGAGTACTACAGGTTAAATATATACAGTATATATAGTTTCATAATTATACAAACGATTATGATCTGAGGAAAAGGTAACCCACCTTCCAGTTCGAATACTGTTCAGTATAGAAATGAATTCGGGATCGTTTTGACGGTGAACCTGTTTGAGTTGGAAGCAAGCCAGCCTGCACATGTCCCACGTCTCCATTTGAAAGCAGAATCGATTATTGGCATCACTCTTTGAGACTGGCGGCAATTGCAGAAAATCGCCGCTTAAAATCAATTGCACCCCTCCAAAAGGCTTGTCCGGGTTCTTCAACGCTCTAGCAACTCTCTCGAGTTTCTGAAAAAATACAGAAAATAATATGAATAGTTAAATGCCAGTTGAATAGAAGCATAAAATAACGTTCATATTTACACTAGGTACCAATCTTATTGTGCTTCAACTACAGCACTTAAAAGAACTATTTTTACTCTGATTGTGTGATTTTTATGCGGAAACTGTTGCTCAACGTCAGTTCTTACAACCTCTGGATTCCATAATTTTCAAGGGGGTTCAGAATAAATATAAAAAAAGACGCCTACATGGGGGAGGGTGTCAAGCTAGAAATTGAACGTTGTAAATAAAATGTGATGGTAAGTCATATACTAATATGTGCTAAGATGGAACTCCATACTAATAAGCCATATGCTAATAATAATATACTGATGATATAAACAAGTAATGGATCACTCGCATCTGGATAATTTTGTAAAACTACTTAGATAATCTTGGAGGGGGTTCTGACGGGGTGGCTTCGGCTCGGTCGGTGTTGGTTCGGGGGCTGTGGGTTCTGTTTGAGAATTCATGGCTTTTGGGCCGGTACTGGCCGGGCTGGAGTCGATTTCCTGTCTTACCGGGGTGTCTTCTTTGCTTGGACGGACTGTATAGCGCCCTGTACGCGGGGATTGTGGTGTCGGCCGGTTGGGTATCTGTGGCCGGTCGCAGCCGTTGTTGTTTGACTCAATGACAGGGGCTACGAGTGGCTGCGGGTGTTCGGCTGGCCGGCGCTGCGGTCCCCGTGTGTAGGGCGCTAGTGGAAGTGAATATGAAACTGGCAACCAGCTTGTAGGCCTAGGCTCTTTGTGGGCTGGTGAGCCGCGGACAAACAAAATTAGATAATCTGAAACAGACAGCTCTACTCACCTCGAAATAGTCTCCTTTGACCATTGATACTTCATCAATAATCAAATATTTACACCTTTTCCAATTCTGAAGTACATGTGGTCTTGATGCAAGCTCTAGACATTTTTGAAATGAAGCCTCTCCGGTACCAATACCTGGAATCGGTAAAGTAATTAAATTATTATTATTTTTCAACTCCAAGAACTTGATATGGAATTATTTACAACATTAATCTATGTTGTTTCCTATACCTGTAAATTGCGTTCATTTTCAATCAATATAAATGAGATATTACTTGACTCTATGCAATTTTTAGAGTTATGAAAGGCATTGAGATAAATTATTTTATAGGCTACAGGTAAGCTTTATGAGTCAACTATTATAACTGCAATTTTTTAGGTTGCAATATTCATCTAAAATGCAATTCACTAGAATTTAAATAATGTTCTCCATACAAATTCCAAAATCAAATATATACGGCGATTAAATCAGCCGTTTTATCTATCGATGCATGCATGTATCCAAATTAGAGTTGAGACCTTTAATAAAAAATCGATTGTTCAACAAAAAGTTTCAACTAAATAATAATTTACTTACCAGCAAAAGAATGTAGAGTGGTGCCACCAATGAGGCAAGCGGCCGCGCCAGTACTGGCTGTAGCAAATGTCACATCTGGTGGAATGGAATTTATTATCACCCTGAGTAGGTAGGATTTTCCAGTGCCAGCACTTCCTGCAAATATTACAAACCAAATTGGAATGAAAACAAATAAATTACAATTTTCATGCATTTGCAATGGAACAACTGACTATTCTTGGATCATAAGTGAGAATGAAATGTTCACATCACACAGTCATAGCAGAGTACATTTTGATTATTTCTACATTTTCTACAACTCAATTCAATTTCTATAGCAAAGTATCATCTGAATTCAAATCAGTACGCAGAAGTACTAATATAGAAAAAATAAATTGTACCTGTGAAGCTATATCATAGCTATCTTCAAGGCTGAGGCCGCACTGCCGGTGGGCAGAGCCTGGAGGGTGGAGGGTAGTTGGTAAATCTATAGAACATACACACCATCCACAGTAATACATCGTATGAATGGTATGACGTCATTCTGTTTTTTGAGGTCATGTTGTCCATATTTAAGAATTTCAAGATGGCGGCTGAACACATACCATTCATACGATGTATTACTGTGGATGGTGTGTATGTTCTATAGATTTACCAACTACCCTCCACCCCCTAGGCTCTACCCACCGGCAGTGCGGCCTCAGCCTAAAAGAGGGCCCAGGCCTGATATAAATACAAAACTGCACTGTAGGTTCAATCCACCCATATGATAGCATTGAGCAGTTACAAATCATACATTTTGACTTAGCTTTTCTCTCTTTTAAGCATAATTTTCATCAAATATAATTCATATTCATGGAAATCTTTTTATTGAATTAATTTTTTGTTTTCTTATCGGGTTTCCATTTGTTATCTGTACTGGTTAGAAATCAACAGATAATTTACAGAAATCAACTGGTGTTAGAAATCAACAGAAAAGATTTAAAGACCCGTGTCGACAGTGCGAGGCATGTGCCGCGAATACCTCAAGGTACGTTGTTACTGTTGTTAGCTCTTGTTCTATCCTTTAGCTTCAATAACAATAATTGTGATTGGCCATAGCTGATCGACTGCGTTCCAGTTGTACCAGTAACAACGTACCTTGAGGCAATCGCGGAACATGCCTTGCACTGTCGACATAGGTCTTTAAATAAGCAATTTAAATATGTCTGAAGATAGCTATGATTTGAAGAAATTCAAAATGACAAGACAAGAAAAGCATCCGTTGAAACAGCTGATTCAAAAATGATTTCAATGATTTTAAATGAACCGATTTCCTACTCTAAATAGTTGCAAATTTTAAGACCATGGTCTTAGAAGACATCTTTTGAACTGTCTTACCTGTGAAGAAAATGTTGTGGCCTTCTTTGACTGCATCCAAAACCTTTTTCTGTTCTGCCGTTAATGTATGCTGACTCATGAGACTAGCAACACACTTCTTTTTTGCATCCTAGAGAATGAATTGAATATTGATTAGTTTTTGTAACAATTGAATTTATTTTGTACAACACGATCAATCAAGAATTTGAATTATTAATATGACGGTAAGCGTTCATAAAGTCGCACACATCCAAATGAATATATAAATATTCAAGTTATTAAAAATATATATATTTTGTAATTTTATATGCTTGACTAATATACATACTTATTTTCAACATTTTATAACATAAGTTCGAAATGGTTTTGTTCATTAATACACGCAAAAACTTGTTTCTCCACACTTATTGAAACTTTATGGGGTATCCCCAAACTAATACTGCTTATCTCCGTTGTAATATTTATTTTCAGTTTTTCCAGGATACAAGTTAATACCTTTCAAAATATTTTAATCCTTCCTTCAAGGTATCACCACATGAAAAAATACTGTTCAAGAAGCTGTTACTCTTTGCAAAATGACAAGCTTACATTATCCCACTCAAAACAATACTGTAGACCAGTTGTGACCTGTAGGCTACCCAATAAATTACTTTACATAATATTATGTTTTATTTTTATATATATTTATAGTGATGCCAAGTTGCAGTAGCCACAAAACTAATATAAAAACTCCTCTATTTACAGACATGTTTATTCGGATGTCCACGGCTTGATGAACACTGTATTAGTAGCCAGTAGGCCTATTATTTGGTCGAGCTGAGAAGATATTCTGGCAAAATGTAAGACATACCACATTCTATTGAAGTTTTATACTTTGAATTTATAGTTTTCATACTTGCCCATGGTTTCAAGAATCAAAAGTATTCCTACCTGTTCATTTCCAGTTGGGAGCTTCCTCTTCTTCGTATCCGTGACTTTGTTTGGCAACGCTTGTTTCAACCGATTCATGTCTTTACCATTAACTGGGCTTATATCAGTCAGCCTATTTGGTTTGTCAGACATTAATCTCTCTTTTAAAGGAACTTTTGGTGAGCTTTTTTTACTTGTCATCTTGACAAACAGGGTTTTCAAAAATAACATAAGATTTGAAACGGGAGCATTTGATAGATAGATAATTGTTTTGCTTTCTTTGAAATTAATTGTCGCTTTACCTTCTGCTACAAAATTCTTGTGAATTGTCAAATTATTAACAATCAATTTCAACTTTAGTCCTTTTGTGGTCGCTTTGAAATATAAGTCTCTGAATTCATTCCTAACAAGCTCGAATACTGCACTTTTACATTTGACTGTTTTATTTACTACATTCTGATTATTAACCCAGTTGATTGTCGCGTCACATGTTAATTCTGAGGAAGATGCCACTGTGGAAGTCATCTTGGACACCTGGAACATAAAAAATTGTATATTTTAGTCAAATTTAGCCCTAATGCAATAGGCATGCAAATGTCATGAAGAAGCTGTGACATTTAATAATGATGACATTCAAAGTGATAGTAGCTGATAATATAATAGGATCCTACCAACAATGCAGTGAATTGCTTTCTTCTATCAAATAATTTTTTTTCATGGAATTGTCTCAAAGACGAAGCCCATAATTCAGATGAGAATGGAATAAGCCATAATAAGTCAAAAAGGTTCTGTATGTGACTAAAGCTAACTCAATTTGCTGTCTAGTACAATACTCAACAGTATAATTGCTTTCAAGTTGGCTACCCATTGCTTAGATTATTTGTAAATAGGATATTTTGTTCTACTTTCATTGAGAGTCAAACAATATTATCACCGTACTACTCTCTGCATCGTTAACCTGAGGAGTCAAGCCTAGAAAGGACAATCCCCACACTAGTATTGGTATGAAGTAAGCTTATAGTAACTACTGTCATTAGCATAGAGCACAGATGAACATAAAACACAAACGCTAAAACCATTTACTAAGGATAAGAATAGAGAGGGTCCAAGGACTGTCATTGTGGTACTCCTGCTAGCTGCCAGTACTATTTTTTCAACATTTATTATTTTGCCTATTTAGTCTATCTATTTGTGTTCAGTCACTAAGGTAACTTCTAATCAGTATTAATTCCTTATTTCTAATGCGATAATACTCAAGCTTTCTGCAGAGAATACTCTGAGAAATTGTATCGAAAGCTCTTCTCAAATCCAGCATTTCACTTCCAACTCCTAATTGATTGCCATCGAGTTAAATTTCCATGTACTCATACATTTCTTGGAAAGTACAGGTTTCGATTATCTCGCTAAATTTTGGGTCAATTGCTGCTATTGGCATGTAGTTTTCAGACAATTACAGTTTCATTTTTTTAAAAATTGGATTGAGAAGTGACAGTTTCAAGCAGTTAGGAAACTGTCCTGAGATTGGAACACAGTTCATTATTAGCATCAGTGGTGCCAACATGGTGTCAATTAAATTTAAAATTATGTAATTAGACATACTATAGACAGTTTCAAGCAGTTAGGAAACTGTCCTGAGATTGGAACAAAGTTCATTATTAGCATCAGTGGTGCCAACATGTTGTCAATTAAATTTAAAATTATGTAATTAGATATACCATAAAAATCTTCACTTCATGAGGAACTCATAGGTATGGCTTCTAATCAATCTCACAGTAGATAAGAGAAACAAACAAAGCAGGTTGATTTTCCATTGGATCAAGAGTGCATAATTGACGTGAGCCCCTCATACATTGAGTAATGCTTTCGTTGAGAGGTATTCCTAATTTTTTTTTTCAATTTTCTCGGAATACGCAATGTATATAGCTAGTGAATAATATATAATTTTCATTTTTTATTGCGGATGATGCCCACATAAGCATTTAAGCTTGTGCGTGGGTAATGGATATTGAGTGCGAAAATGATTGATGAGGTGAAAACAGCCATGCCACTGGGATTCGAACCCAGACCTGGCAGTGCTGGCGGACTGAAGGTTGTGACGCCCCACTGAGCCAACCAGGCCGGCAAATTAGATAAATTAAATTGAATATATTATAATGATATACGGTATTAGCAGTCTCTTGCTCTCCCAAACTCAATTTCAACTAGGCTTCGAAGGGAAAAAATAATAAGAAAAGTCAAGACATCTCTTTTTTCCCAATCATGAGTCCAAGGCATTACATATGTACTACTACGAAACGATTCACCAGAGAATAAGGAAAATTTCCTAGTTATCAACCTTCGAAATTTCCTCAATTTTTAAATAATAATAAGTCAATACATCACTTACTGAAGTAATTCCAGGTAGCCCAAATACAGATTTTTCAAATCAAATCAGATTGAATGAAGTTTAAAAAAATATGAAGAACGGTGGGATGTGTTTCATTTTAAGCGCCTTACTGATGACTCACACTAATTGAAAAATCCTGAAACAGTGAAGCTCACTTGTAACATTGACAACTCAAAATGAATCCATTAGTTAACTTTATCAACATAATTAACCATTTCAGAAATAAGCATCATTTTGCCCCTCCTGGGGAGTACTTGACCTTGCCGTTGGTTGAGGGGCTTGCGTAATCCTACGACCCTACGAGCCATGCCGGCGGTAGTCCAGCTACTGGTAGGGCCTACCAAGCCGGACAGGTCAAAGAGTCAGACAAAGAAGTACTCCAAAGAAGACGTCGTTGAGCTAATCCCCCACACGTTGGAAAAGAACGGATTCAAAGCAAGCACCCGACGCTGAGAGGCAGTTAAGGGGTAGGAAGAGAGAAAGAAGAAGCATCATTTTGATATCGTGTGCCTAAGTACGGTAGATAAAATTCAAATTATAAATTGTTGGATTACAACAAGGTAGCAGTCGAGCATCTGGCGCTTATATCATGTCATCTACTAAAAAGGTAGGATTCCTAGATGGAGGTACTTTTTATCAGAATTTCCGAACTAACGAGCTCTATTTTCTGATGGTAGGCCTAAAGCTTAATGAGCTCTTAAACTTGTGCGTACGTGATAAGAAAAGCAATGATGAGAGACGGTTTATCGTATCTACCAAAAGTCGTGATGACCATATCTGTGCTGGCGTCAAAATCCGTTTTGTCAACTAGGATCAAGGTAAAAGTGTAGTTTACCTGCCAACCTACTTGAAGTCAAATTTCCGGTTGCAAACTATTATGTATGCTATTCTGATGACAAAATAAAAATTACGCTAGCTCATCATTAAATATAAGAAATAATAATTAAATCTTTTCTAATATCACTTTGTATAATGAGCTTAACACGCTTCAAAATAATTATTCTATTAATCTATTTACAATTTTGTTAGCTTCAAGTACAGTAATCATGATCAACATGATAAAACAATATAGCCTACATGTGTCGATGCTGCATGTGGTGTGGCTGCTAGTTCTAAGCTGACTGTGTTACCTAAGCTAGATATGTTAGTAGTGAGTGGCGGTTGTGGCCGCCCGTTTTAACCTTTCTGGGTTACTTAACCCAAGCTAGATAGGTTAGTAGAGTGGCCGTGTCGATGCTGTGATGGATCACCATCATGGATCTACTTGGGTCACCTAACCTATGCTAGATAGGTTAGATAGTTAAGTGGCGATGTACACAATTACTTGAAGCTTATAGACTGTGAATGAAATAATTTTGAAGCTTAAGTAAGGTTAGAAAAATTTTAATATTTTTAGAAAATTAATGAAGAGCTAGCGACAGCGGCTATTTTGCCATCAGAATAACATAAACTTAATCGATTGTAACTCTCCAGGTAGGTTGGCAGGTGAACTACAATTAAGCAAACTCGGAACCTCAGAACGATTTTTCAGGCCTATAAGTTACAAGTGAAATAACTTACTGACTCCAGAATTTTTGTTTATAGAATAGGTCAATTGGGTGTAAGTGTCGTTTACTGGCCCACCTCGCTAGAATCAAAATTGTTGTTGAAATTGATTCAGTATGTTATTCTGATGACAAATTAAAAAAAATTAGCCGTCGCTGTCCAGTAGTTTTTAAATAAATTGAGTTTATAAATAATAAATAAGTTTTGCCTGGGGGCACTTACAAATCTGATAACTCTGTTTTTTGAAAAGTTCTAAAATTAATATTAACTGTTAATATTAACTATTATGAATCAAAACTATTCGATGTGAACTCTCACCCTCTCATTTTTTCCTAAAAGCATGATAAGTTCATGTAATTTAAATTAAAACATTATCCTATAGCTGCCTACGCTTCTATAAAATATTCAATCATTTTCATGTAATTCATAAGTGCCCTTTCGGATTAATTACCACGTTTGTGAATAAAATATTTGATAAATTACCCAAACACACTAAAAACCAGTTGACTGGCAACGTGTAATACATGTCTTAGTAACTTATATACAGCTTGCAAAACCTGAGTAGAATAGATGAAATGTTTGGAAGCACATTCCTTGAAATAACAGAAATTAATTTTTAAAACTGAAATACGGAAACAAACTTACAGTGCAAGTACATAACCTAATAGACAGAAAACAACAAACAACTGACGAAAAACTGAACAGACAAAACAAAGCAGAAAGAGAAAACGCGGGTTTAAATAGAATCAGGCTGCCCAACGTGAAGAATGAAATTATTTATGATATTTGTCATGAATAGAATGATTGATGATTTGAGGAATTAAGAAGATAATCAGTCCTCAAAATTCATGTAATTATCCAATTCATTGAATTTTAATAAGTAATAGGTTTTAACTCTTAAAATATTATAATAATATTATTGTCTCTTGAACATGAGATGCTACAAAAGTGTGTTACCGACAAACTGTACCATCCTCAAAACGGCATTCTGTTATAATTTTTTTACCTCTTCCCGACATTCCTGAACTGTCACAACCTGTCGGGTTCGTGCAGCGACATTCTGTACCATTTTAAATACACTATCCGACAGAGTGTATAACAGATACAACATATTGTATTGTACCGCATTCCTGAGCTACTGGTACCGTACAGTCGACTCTCGCTAATTTGAAAATGTTGTCTGGTGCCTTGAAAACACCATAATTTGAAAAAAATTCAATGTTATTTGTCTCCTTTATAATTTGAACTTTTATGATACCTACTGAACCATCTTGAACACCAACACTCTATAATTTGAAATTTTTCCCTCTGTTCTCTATCAGTCCTATTGCAGCCCTGTCACTGCCTGCTGATGTTTGATGAATAATAGAGACCTGTTGTGACATTTTGTCTACAGCAGTGTCTCCAGAAACGAAGTGGCTGCATGTCTTGACGGACGTGTAGCCAGTACCTTCCAGAAATTTTTCAGATGCGAGTCGTTTGCTCATTTGGCAGTTTCAGTGATTTGAAAATCTCCTAGGCATTCCTTTACAAAAAATCACTGACTTCTTTCTGCCTATGTATGCAGACTACTCATGTTATGCCTTTTACCAGGAAAGTCTAAAAGCAGTCTTCAATATCAAAATAATTTAGCTGAGGCTGCTTTCGATTCAATAAACTCTTGCAGACATTTATAAGATAATAAGTCAACAGTCAATCGTCAGTTTTGTTGGCAACTTTTACAATGACAAAAGATGAATCATAATATGCAAAGATCTTCAAAGATCAAAGATGAAGATAATATGCCTGATCATATAACGTCCATTTAGGCAGCCGGGACTGATGACTCCACTCCCATGGTTGAAAGGGTGGCCTTACAATACCTACTAATAATTGCAATCAACCGAGATCAAAGAGGAACTTTGACAATGTACTGTTGACAATTGACTGTAGTAGGTATAGTCTGTTCAAGCAAAGAAAACCCTCTGGCAAGATGGAAAAATGATTCAAGTTCGGTAAATTTTGGTTAAAAAATGATAAATTTGATCTATCTACTATTAAGACCACATTTATAATTCTTGAACATATATTGACTAAGCTGGAGTCATTTTCCCATCTTGCCAGAGGGTCTTCTTTGCTTGGACAGACTGTACCCCGCTTCAGGCTACTCCATTGAGATACCTTTGCCATTGTGAACTAGCTTTGGATTGTGGATGAGCCTATAGCTTACAAGTACGATACGCTACTTTAACACAGCAGGGATCATAAGAGAAAATTTAAAAAAAGGTCCATGACCAAGCTCTTGGCAGACCAGATAATATCTTATAATAATTAAGATAACTACTTAAACTTTTTCATGAATTGAGGAAAATGATACAATACAGATCTAAAACATTCACTTTTTATTTGAGATTGGTTATTTTCAATTTATAGAGGTAATTATTGAAATGGACAAACTTTTTGTAACAGCTTACTCTGTCTGAATAATAAATAAGTTGATTGCTTGGAAATCCAAAGTTTTCACAATTGATTCTATCAGTACATGATCGGATTAAATATTATATCATATAATCTACAATACTTACAAAAGTAAAAAACTCACATCAATGAAATTAATTTTCGAAATATTTCAGCTTCTATATTACAATATCAGTAGGCTACTGTAATCGAACAATTAATTCTACAATCTGCGATCATAATGGTAATTCATCAACACTTTAAATACATGCAATCATAACAAATAACAGTTCTAGTCTAGTTACTATCATACACGGCTATTATTACAATACACTAGGAAAAACAATTTATCACCCATGGATAAAGCACTGTAATTTTGATATATCATATTATTATCAAATTCTATTCAAGTTCCTCAGTTCTAATTAAGCATAATATTTCAGCTGATATTCTAGAAAAATGGAATATTTTATTCTACAGCAGCACAAATCTTTTTGTAAAATTGTGATTAAAAAGGATATGTAGACTATAATATTAGTAGGACTAGGCAGCAGAGTTGTCAGTGAGGTTTTCCACCATTTGTTATAATATCACTGTACTATTCTATCCTCCTGATTAAAAAAAAACTCAATCCCAAAATCTTGTGCAAGTTGAAACCGGCAGCAGCTTATGATGACGAAGATTGCAGATATTTCTATTTCTTCTTCAGTCTCTCTTTCTTGGACTTCTTTTGAACTGGAAAATATAAAAATAAATTAATACATATTGAACATGATAGTGGTGTGATTGAAAAATTAATTAAATGGACAATAAAATTAAGAACAAATAAATTTGGAAGGGGGGAAATAAGAACATGTAAGAATTTGATTAGTCATCAAGTTTTTTTTCCTGTAATGACAGTCCTCCTATGAATCCAGTTTTCAAAAGAAAATATTTCCCAGATTCTCAATATTTAGTGCTATAGCCTAGGTGTGAAAACGATAGATTCAATTTTGTTAGCTAGGTACTTGATTATATTTTCGAAATAAAATCAATGTAAGATAACCTTCTAATTTGATAGGCCTATTAAATTTTTCAGTGAATCTAGACAAACATTGGCAGTTTGACTATTGAGAGACAAAAGAGCGCAACATTTTGAATAACCTTAAGCCACATTTACACCGGAGTTAATAACACAATTAATAACTTTTGTGATCAACTTATTATTATATAAACTTATATATTATATGATATATTTACATTTTTTAGAAAGAATTTTGGTGTTTTGTGTGTTTTGAACTCAAATTGGAAACTTTTTAACATTTAAATCTCCATGAATCTCCCTCCTTTGGGAGATTGGCTGTCGTTAGTAAAGACAGTCAGTCGTTTCCCGTTTCTGGAGGAATAGTAATTGTTGCATTACACTCTAACTGATTAACTGCATGTTATTCAGAGGTGTTCTACATCTTCACTTGGTTGTGAAGACTGGCTTATGGTTGAGAGGATCGACGTGCTAACCACACGTTACCTCTATCCTGGATGATGATTATTCGCCTGCTGTATTTTCTGTTCGGGCTGGGAGGGCATTCTGGCGGGGTGGGTGGCGGCTTTGGCTCGGTCGGTGTTGGTTCGCGGGCTGTGGGTTCTTTTGAGAATCTATGGCTTTTGGGCCGGTATTGGCGGGGCTGGAGTCGTTTTCCCGTCTAGCCGGAGTGTCTTCTTTGCTTGGATGGACTGTATAGTTTGGTGGATATGAAATTGGCAACCAGCTGGTAGGCCTAGGCCCTTCATAAGGCTGTTGCCCCATTGACAAACAATCTCCATGAATCATTGCGAGATATTCCAAAATTTCCCATCGAGGATAATAACATCAATAATCATTAATGATTATTCATTATTGATATTGAATAATCATTATTGAGGCTATTTTGCCGGTGGAACATCCTTTTAGGACTCCCCACCAAATATGACATACGATAATACTATAGTAGTAATATATTATATAACTTATTATATAAAAGTTATTAACAATATTGTGTTATTAACTCTAGTGTAAACGTGACTAAAATATGAGAAAATAGAGCTGATGATTTTTTACACTGAAACAATGAATTTGAAATGTATTCAGACTTTGAAATACAACAAAAATCATATTTTATTAATAAAAGCAAAAGCAAAATTCTCCATTGAGAGCACCTAACAAGAAGTAAATTCAATCAACTTCTCAAAAATCAATAGAAGCAAAAGAATGCAATGAGATAAAAAAAATACATTATCTCTGTAGGTTACCTATATTGACGAAGAAAATTGCATGAGCTATTGTTTCAAAAATGCTGTTATTATAATTTAATTACAGATTAATTAATAATCTCTGATTGATTTGAATTAATATCCAAATTTCTAGAACCGTTCATCATTCAAATGGCTTTTCAGCTGGATATGTCTTGTATCTTAGAAACATTTCCATATTTAGAAACAAGATTATACACCTTGCACTTACATAATAATAGAAATTAATAAACGTATTAATGATTAAATGAATGTCAGAATATAAGATATTGGTGTAACAGTGTTATGATTAATAAATTATTACTGATTTATCAAATTAAATGTCAGAATATATTTTGTTATTGGTATTATTGATTAATTGAATGTCAGAATACTAGAATGTCAGAAAGTTATTGATAATTATTCGGATGCAACTTTAGGAAGGCAGGTTTTTTAGGTGTTAGGTTTAAAGCTTTTCTAATAATTGAATTACTGAATAAAATTCTTAAAATTGGGCAGTCCACAATGATTATAGTGGAAATTAATTCATTCGTTCAATTCCAAATAAAGTATTCAGCTCAGGTTATAGTAAATGGCCTACTATTTATGGATTATGACTAAGTAGCCTACTTAATAAATGGGAGACTTTAATTGATTTTCACGCGCAAAAGTTGCACTGATAATTGAATTACTGAATAAAATTCTTAAAATTTTGCAGTCCACAATGATTATAATGTATATTAATTCATTCGTTTAATTCCGAATAAAGTATTCAGCTCAGGCCTACTATTTCTGGATTATGACTAGGTAGCCTACTTAATAAATGGGAGATTTTAATTGATTTTCACGCGCAAAAGTTGCACTGATATGAAGCAAATGAACATTCAAATTCAGTTTGAATCATCCATTGATATTAGAATTGAGGCTTACAATATACAGTAGGCTACTGATAGAAAATAAGGTAGATCCGGATAGGAATTTTTATAACGGTTTTCTTCATCATCAATAATTGGCTTATAATTAAAAGTACTTCAAATAAACTAGCTGTGTTACGCTATGTTACTGAAAGCATATCATGTTAAAACTCCAATAATAATCAACAAACACCAAACATATGTACAACTGAAATATTAGAGCTGAGTCTGGACGTTAAGAGTAAAACACGATCGCGGATTCACTGAGAAGTAGAGCAGAAGCCAACGAAGCTGGTGATCAGCTCTGTCAGTCGACGAGCGGTCTGCGAGAGCACATCGAGCCGAGAGTGACCTCGGGTTAACTGTTTGTTATCGTAGACCTCTTTAGACTGTCCTGACGGAGCTGAGTTTATAAACAGATATACGTCAAACGCCAGTTCTCTGGCGTCCATAAATTACAACTTTGTCAAAATTATTTACACGATCATAATTCATCTTCATTCATAACGCCGTAAAATCTCATTAGAATACAATATATTTTATCACACAGTGTTACATTCACATGGAACACTTATCTGTTGTCTAACGAACCTTAATTGAGAAACAAATCATCTAGAAACTAAAATGGTAAATTGTTACATTAGAATGATGGTAGTCAAACCAAATGATTACTTTTATTCACTGTAGAATAGCTCACAGAAGCTTCTCATTTAAGGAATACTTGTCAAACTTAGCTGTTTTACAGCATGCAGCAATTCTGTACAAACTTTGAGGCTGAGGGTACATCTATTGTAAATGGATATTGAGGATTAAGGAATATCACTTATTTTTCTTCATGTAAAGAAAAATATGTTTGAACGAGATTATTAAAATAATATGTTGGTTAGGATCAGTTATTCGAACACTAGAAAGCAGAATTGCACAGCAAGGCCTATTTTTAATAACAGAATAATAAGTTATTGTGAACATGAGAAACACGTTGAGTGCTTCACTATCCCTTACTACGTCAGGTATGCATTTTTTGCTACTGTGACCAACAGTTTTTGGTGTTTCTGTATAACATCATGAAATAGCATTTGTAAATGGTATTGTTGCCGTTTTCAACCAAAAATAAGTCTTGCAAGTATTAGGGACCTTGGAACCTCGTGTAGCACCAGAATGATGAACTTGATCATTCTTTACAGGCAATCCCGTGGGTAATTCTCATTGCAACAGCAACTGGTCACAGCACTGGCGGCTCGTACTCACGAAAGATACTGTCAAGAAAGATAAAGTGCTGTACAGTGGAAGATACGGGCACTTCACCTGTTTCGTGGGCACGAGCCGCCAGTGGTTCACAGAAGCATGTAACCGGACTAAAGATACATCAACTGAAAATGATTGGATAAAAGCATTTAATGATAATTTGGAAAAAGATTTGTATGGTCTGAAGGATTAGGAAGATGTCAGAACCCTAATAAGGAAGTCTGCACACAAAAACACTGCATTCTAGATGAGTGTCACTTTTTCAGTTCCACTGATCAAGTTAATTGAATTCTATTTTCGGGAATGTAAACCAAAACCATTCATTAGATTTAATTATATAAAAACCGCAACCGAATATGGTACAATTGAAAATAGACTAGAAAGCAATTGACAGTTAGGAGGTAGGTCAGCAGTGCATCGCCAAACCGCAAGACGTGTTGAGAAGAGAAGAGGTTACCGCATGCATTCCCTTGGAACGATTCTACATACGCAACAACAACATTTCTGAATAGCAGAATAATTTGGAAACAGCTTTTAAATGTTCTGCCATTGAGATTTCAGGAGCTGACGTAGAGTTCCATGGCTTTCCTCATTTGCTACAAAACAAGTTATTATGAGGAATCAAATTTCATTAAATCATACACAAACACAATAAAGAAATCTTAATTATTTTATTCCCATGTCAGAAAGTGTTTCTAACAATATGAATGTTCTCACAATGAATGAGAAAAACCCATGATGAATTAAAAGTAATGTGCTGATAATATAATGACTTCTATAATGATAGTGAGAGTTACTTCAGCTTGTCAGTTATTCTTCCAAATGCATAGAAATCTTTTGAATTCCAGGGTAGTAAAATTTGACGTAAGTTGTCTCAACAGGGATTAGCTCCATTAAATATTACGTCATCTCACTAGAGTTGGTTATGATTGTCGACGGTGCAATTGAATTGAATGCCTTCATTTTCCCAGAGGGCGCAGCCGACCCTCTCTTCCACTGAACCATCAAATCGGACTATTGTACGAGCATTTTATTAAAATAAACTATTTCGATAATCAAATACAATTTACTGAGAATATGCAACTTTATTTCAATTTCGACACTGTAAGCGTTTTGAAGGACATGAATATTTTGAAGGCGGTGACAAGAAGTTATTGTATTTGTGAAATCTAATTGCAATTTTCCACGGATACTAGAATACGAATTCTAGGATACTAGTCTAGAGCATACTAACTAATACTTGTGCAGAGTGCGATTGTTATCTGGAGTAGAATTGATTGGTGTTCTTAACGGAATATATTATGATACATCTAAACATACATAATATATATAATCAAATCTAGAAGTCTGCATAATATTTTATACCAATGTAAAATAACTTCTGAAAATGTACTTCTCAAAGTAGAATCCATGAATGAAAATGAATATCTCATCTTTATGAAGATTAATTTACATCGCATCTAATTCATTAATCGTTGACTCATGTGCATAAACTGTTATCTTTTAAGGAGTAGGCCCAAACCCCACATAGAATGCTCAATGAGTTTAGCAGTGATAAGAACTAACTGGACGTAATTGAATGAAAACTTATGAATGAAAAATTAACAGACTCACAATAATATTGTGAACGTTATCAAATGAGGAAAATAGACTTCCTTCAACAACAGTTTTCATGAACGAACGATAAGTAATACTGAAATTTGATGCCGAGAAATGTAGCCTAGTAAATGCAAAGTCCACGACACCAGGACAGAATTGAGATGCGATAAGCAACCTAGAAAGTGAGTGTTAGAAGAAATTGTCTACACATTGAGGAAAACAAATTCAATTTACATTAACATCGAACGATTCATTTGAACCTACTTCCAGAATAGAAAACTAAACTTGTAAATGAATCTGGAAAAACATACTTACTATTCATGCAAGAATATTAAATTAAAGTAAAAATAGAATACATTATTTTATTCCAGTGACTCGGCAAGATAATTATGGTATTCAGGGAAAATATAAAATGTATTCAGGAGTCAGCATTCAACAACATTGGACAGGCTTCTGAAACTAGCCTACTAGACGGATCCTATTAGAAACATATTATTGGCCCTGGAATATTGGTATTTTCTTAAGATGTTATACCTTACATATCGAATCTGGGACAATAATAATAATAACAACAACAATAATAATTCAGTAGAAATAGAGTAACGTGTAAAAATGAATTATAGAAGAAATTTACCATTCATGATTTTTTGAAAACTCATGTTTGAAAGGGAGATGGTGATGACGAGAAAAAGAAATCTAATAATTTTAGAAAACTGAAATTCCATTGTCAAAAATTACGTACAATAAAATTTATAATAAAATGGAATTTGGGGTCACATGTGCTTGAAAAACCTCTTTGGACCTACTGTCCAAACTTCACCACGTCATTAAAATGAAAAAGTAATTATATTCTATTCATTCTATACGTGATAATATTATTTATTTCTGATAAGTTTATTCATTTATGAGTTAAGTATATTCTTTTATTAATGCTTTTGTAAGACAGCGCCTGATTGTTCGTAGGTCTGTTATGTTTAATCATTCGGTTAGCACCGTGACAACGTGGAAAAACGTTCAAATTATACATTTGAGAATAAAGTGTGATAGTAGTAACAAAACATTAAATTGTAGTTATTTAAAATAAAAATGAGAATCAATAACTTTCTTATTATTGTCTAAATTTTTGATCTGAAAATTGATCCAGAACCATGAAGTGGAACTCTAAAGTGGTGTGATTGGTAATCCCTCATTCAAAAATCAAAAGTATGATCTACTAATGAAAAAGCTGAGAACTGAAAAAACCGTCATTGGAATTTCCTATCACCTTATTGATAATACTGCCTCACTGATATGAACTCAATTCGTAAATGTTGACTTAATAATATTTTCATGCAATACAATTTAATATGAATGATGTGCGATTGAGTTAAGTGAATGAAACTACTGTATTGCAAGTTAAAGTTTTGTGATAGCTTATGTATTTCAATTCTCTATTTCAACTGAGTTCAGTCCGTCGTTGTTACAAAGTGTCGCTATACAGATTAATCACCCGGTTAAAACTCGACAGACCTACGAACAACCAGGTGGTGAATTCTCATTTTTTGTGAATTAATTATTGAAAAAACAAAAGAAAAATACAATAAATGTTAAATACAATCAGTCTTTATTGATAACAACTTTAGAATTCAGATTGACTCTACTTTGAAAAAGGATGAGTTTTATTGCATTTTCCAAATAATTGATGATTTATTTGATGATGATAATTTAACAAACGTCAATTTCTGAATGATCTGAATAGTCTTCTGTAAGGGATAAAATGTAAAAATTAAGGTTTATTGATTCACATTCATTTCTTGGGAATTGTAGATCTACAACTACTCTACGATAATGAGTGAATTGCCATTTCTAAAAAGCGCAAATTAAATTATGAATTGATTGATGACAGCAGACTAATAATGAGATTTACAGGAAAAAGAGAAGTAAAGTTTCCTTTGAATTAGGCTTGCAATTTGACAGATACAAACAATAAATAATGATTGAACTTAGTAGTAGACAAAGAATTCATAAATTGAAATATTATAGGGTTTTCCAATAGGGAGCATGACATTAAGAATAATTATCACGTTATAATGAAATTTAATGAGAGGATAAGTGAGCAGAGCAATTTTGTACTTACGCCAAATCATAGAGTTGAGGTTTTCACCAACAAAGTAGAAGAAGAAGCCAGTTAAGATGGAAACAACAAGGAAAGCTATCCTTTGGGGTATGTTGAGAACGTTGAACACATTGTACACCCACAGCCCACTCTTATAATAGACGAAATGCATCCTGAAAAAGAAGGGATGTATAAATAAATGATAAAAATATAAAATTACTATAAACAAGTTTATAAATAGGATTGCCGATCAAACTAATCGAATGAATTTATTCCTTTTTGGAAATAATCATAAATTACTATAAGTTTTTACTATGGATGTTCAGGGAAAAGAATTGTACTTTGATATTTCAATTTTCTTCCACAAAAATAGAACAATGTTCAAATCAATTTCGTCATTGAGTTAAGTTGATTTTCTAAAAGATAACAAAGCTACCATGAACTTGTATTTTGAAAACCCTTATATTTTGATTTGAACCTGTGGAACAAATTTCATTTTTAATAAAATCCTGAAAAATAAATTAAGTTTTGCAATGGAATAACTCGTGGGGTTTTGAATACCTCCAACTATCCAGGTATTTTTTTTATTTCGAAGATTGAGGAACCACAAACATAAGTAAGATAGCCTACAATATATTATTTCCCAACAGTGCTTTCAAACTCTTCCGGTGATAAAACTTATTTGATAAGTCTATATTTGTGTGACCAAAGTTCATACAAATAGATAGCTGATATTATAAAAGTACAACGGAACTATCATTATTTTGTTGTAATAGGTCATGCAGTCATATCTAGTATCAAATTTCTTTCCAAGATTAAAGAAAATATTCTTTTAAAGAAATTAGTTCTTCTATAATTTTACCAAATAAATTAATAAAATTAAAAATGCACTGTTGGAAAAATATTTTTATTCTCTTTAGTGTATATTTGTACCGGATTAATAATTTGAATGAGATTAAATTCAGTCAGTAAATTGCAGAATACAAAATTCTCAAAATAATTTGGCTTGTTGAAAGTTTTCCTGAAACACCCCCATTCATATGAGTTCAATACAATATTTCACATTATAAAATACTGTAAGCCTGCTCATCTGTTGAATCAAAGAGATGCTGTCCACTTTTTCTGTTAGGTGTATTGTAACACATTTTCTAAGTTAAAACAGTCTAGATTTGAACAATTCTTTATTTTTGCTCGGTTTCTAATATTTTGAAATTAATAAAAATTGATAGTATTTCCTGAGAGCGATGTCCACATAACATTCAGGCGTTAACAAAGCTGATGAGAAGGAAATTGACTTGGGAAAATTCATTAGGTGGTTGGAATACTTATAGGAAATTATAAAGCTTGTGAATGACAATTAGCATGTCCTCGCCTGATATAGCATTCATTTTGAAAAAAATGTGTGATCTAGTATCAAGCGCTCACCAGTTTCCAAACGCATTTTCCTTGTAAATTTACAAACCCGAATGATGTACGTCAATTTACTTTATTTGGAGAGTCCATTTACTTTATTTATCGATTTAATGTCACTTCAACAACCCAAAGCAATCTCGGTTCAAGAACTCCTTTTGGCACTCGAATATTCCAAGTTCAGGGGGTGCAGTTGTCATTTGCATTAATGAGAATACGCCTTGACAGAAAGCCGCTGCTCTAGATATCAGTGACATCTTGAATTGTTGTCAGCTGATCAAAGCTGGATAACAATGATGATTACAGTTCCACTTTTCAACCAAGAGCCAAATATAACCTCATCCCAACAGTTTGTTGCATTTCTACAGGATGTTTCAGGAGGAATGTGGAATACTTCTCAGGCTGATTCCTAACACCAAATAGTACTAGGGAAGCGCATGCGGAGGCAGCCGCAAATTGAGCGGAGCGAGCTTTCTTTTTGTCAAAAAAGTTTTTAAAGCGTGGACTCGAAAATTTGATCCCGGTATTTTAAGCCTAACTAAACCTAGCTAATGGTGAAAGTGGCTCATTCTTATTACCATGTAATGTTATGAAATGAGAATATGAAATATGAGCAACAACCTTTAAGTGAACGTTTTCTCAAGTGAGTGTTTATTTTGATAAAATAAGGAAATATGAGAAAATGACTCCAGCTTGGTCAATATTGGTTAAAAAAATATTGACTTTGTAAATACAGCATTCGACGTACCTTTTTTGGTCTCAAATGTGCTCTGATTGTTTAAAATAATTAGTCAGTAGCAAATTATAAAGGAAAGTCAATATAAACTTGAAAAATCGCGAAAAAATAAGCCTATCGGATGAAATTTGGGCAGAATTTTTGTGTATTTCCACAACAAGCTTCCATTGTTTGTTAGCATGTTGAGAAATATTGAATGAATGCAAATAAATAAATAATTTTATTAATAAAGACATCAGGTAAAAAACCAATTTTGCCTCCTTCACACAGTACGATATAGTTTGTGTAAAATTAAATTTGTGTATCAGTGCGCAAAGAGTGATTTTGCTGCTTCGAGAGAAACACTCACGGAATAGTTTCTCAAGTGCAGCAAAGAAACGTTGTGCCCGTATTACACATTAAATTTTTCCAAACTACCATATTGAATGAGAAAGGTTGAAATTAAAATTGAACTTGTTATATCTCAGTTATTTATCATCGAATCCTTACAAATCAGGCACCATTTTATTCAGAACTAGCCAGCAGGCTCGCTTCGCTCGCCTTCTCCGCCTAGCCAGGGGGCTCCGCCCCTGGACCCCCGACAGTATAGGCAGTGTAAGTGAGACAAACAGGCTCGCTTCGCTCGCCTGCAAAACCTCTGTCAGTGTCAGCTGAGACAAACAGGCTCGCTCCGCTGGCCTGCAAATTCCGTTCAGAAGGGATTCGAAATTTATTGAACACAGCATTTCTAGACCTAATTTGGAACTGTTTACTTAATTTCAACATTTTCTGCCAATTTGTTCTCGAAAAATCTGAGAAAAAATCTGAAAATTCCGAAAAATAGTAAAACGCTAATATTAAGCGTCACCTTGGAAAGTATATTGGACATAGTTTAAAACTTTATTCAATATCTTCCAAATTAGTTCATCTATAATCGCGCTGAACCATTGGATTTGTCGTATCAAGGTGGACGATATGCAACCCGCAATACATCTACAATTTTATTACTTGCCTTATCTTGAACGGATATCAAAAATATTTCAACACAACATTTCTAGACCTTATCTGAACCTGCCCACCAAATATCAACATTTTTTACCGATTGGTTTAAAAAAATTAATAAAATGCCGAAAAACTATAGAAAAACTCAAATATTTGGCGTACCCTTGATAAGTTTCAAAAACCCGTTCTTAGTAGGCGTCTAGAGGTCCAACTGAACATGTCTGCCAAATTTTAACGCATTCGGTTCGGTAGATTTTTAGTTCTGGTGATGAGTGAATGAATCAGTGCCATTTCGCTTTTATATATAGAGATTTAAAGCTCTAAAGTTTTGTAATGATACCGAATTTTATAAAACCATTACTTTTAGCAGAAGATTGAAAATTAATATTTCAGTCGCCGTCATTTAAAAATCTTTAATTTTTAATTTTCAATTTTTATTTTTTAATTTTTAACTTTCAATTTTTAATTTATTTATTTTTAACCAAACAAATCTTAAAAAGTCGTTTATTACTTTTATTTCTATGTATAATAAATATTGGAAGTTGTTCTAAGTTGAAAATAGTCGGCAAAAAAAATGTTCTGCTCAGGTTTCGCACCCCCCTGATTGGTAAGCAGTGAAATACTAGTCCACGTCGCTAAGCCATGAGCCATGAGGGTTCGATGAGGAGTCGATTTTGCCAGTGATACCAACATGATTTCAAGAGCATAATAGACATTTCTGACCAGAAACGTTTCTCAAAACTGATGTTAGGTTGCAATCCTGCAGTGCAGAGAGCATGAATATAGTATCAAATAATGTGTGTAGTAACAGTGTGAAAGCAATCCTTTCTTTTTTCGTCCTTAATATGCAATTTTTCAAAATGCTCTATAGCCTATAACCTGGTCGTCCATGTCTACTATCACCATGGCAAGTTTGAATCAAATCGGTCGAGCGGTTCCGGAGGAGAAGCATTACAAAGAGTGACTTTCCTAATCCATTAGAGCTTCGCTTCGCTCCGCTCAAAAAGAAGTTTCATAGGGAATACCCCAAAAATAAATAATTGTTATCTATTCAGAATTAGCTGAGAAATTAAAAAATGGAATCCCAATTAGAAGTAACTTGTAACTTGAAAGGTTAGTGAGATAATAAGGAAAATATGCTAGACATACTTCAACAATTCAAGAATTAAAACTGGATATGAAATCATAAAATTGTATTTTTAATTATAGGAGTTGCAGAGAATCAAATTCTGAAGAAAGATGTAATGACAATGATTCTGTAAATACCATTTTCTGACCCACCCTTGACAATTAAGGGTTATAAATGGAAATGAAATCTTAAACTAGTACTTTTAATCAATGAAAGTCATAAAGAATCAAATTCTGTAGATGAATTCAACTATCCATGATCCTTTTAAACCCACCCATAAGTCAAAAATCGCAACTAAACACTGATTTTCCCAAGTGCTATAAATGTGCCTAATTTGTCTCCTTTTGATCGCGATTTTTGAGTTATGGGTGGGTTTTATAGGATCATGACCAGTTAAATTAATCTACAGAATTTGATTCTCTATAACTTTCATTGATTAAAATTACTTGTTCAAGATTTCATTTCCATTAATAACCCTTAATTGATGAGAATTAAGTGTGTTTTTTAGCAATTTCCCCTATTATCTCGATAGAAGTTTAAGTTACAAACTTCTAACTGGCTTCATTAGATTTGTCATCTTATTTTTATGAATGTATAAAGCCTTTAAAAATTATGAAATTGAAGTTTTTTAATGTAAATTTTTCGCCATTGTTATCTCGGTACCAAATCATTTCTGCGGTTATGTCCTATGAAAATTTTTTCACTACCGTACTGGGTGTAGGGAATGAGCATGAGAAGTATTGTAAATTCCTCCTAAGACACACTGCATATTTTTTACAACACAATAATGAACCATTACAAAATAAACGTTTTTTGAAAAAAGCATGATGAGAAAAATTTGATGACAATAATTATATTGGAGAACAGATACTAGACTTGCATTGTGGTTGTGGTACATGTGTAGGTCAAGCACTGTACAGAAATACTTGAAATTCTGAATGAGTATTGACCTTGTAAGTTGAAATACGGCAGTTACAATTTTTTCTCTCTGATCATGGCTATTATTTTTCAATTGTTAACTCGAGTAACAATGCAGAAGAAAAAAATACGCAAGTTGAGTTAGTTTCTTCAACACTATTTCGGTGTTTGGCATAGTTTTTCAAGGTTGATTTAATTATACAAATTGGCCAGTGATCAATATGATATGAGCACAGTAATCATCTATTTCTGTTATGATCTGATTGAAGAGTAGTGTTCCTGATCATTTATGATATTGCATGCAATATGCAACATTGTACTATCTGTGGCTCTAATTTCTGGATGTTTTGACGGAGAACTTACAAAATTTTAAAAACTTGAAAAATATAAGAAACAGTCAAACTCCGTTTTCATTTAGCACAATACATTCTTTGAAACAGTGTTGTATTATACCCTAAATCAAGGGCAATATGAGATTCAATGTACCTCATAAATCACCCTCGCACACTCCATTACCCATGCACAAGTGAATTTAAATACTTATATGGGCATCATCCACAGCAAAAAAAAAAAAAAGAAAAAGTGATTTGAAATACCTGAGTACTCGATGAAAAATTCATGGAATTTTCATAACTTACCATGACAAATAGGTCAACTGGAAGAGAAGCAGGCCGATCAAACCTTTTGTCTTGGTGGTATAAGCCCTGTAAGAGGTGAGCATCTCGAATATTGCAAATACGGCAATAAACGTATGCATGATATGATTTAGCCATACTGGAAAGTACGGATCCAGAACCTTTGGAAGAACCAGTTCTCTGTCTACAGCATATAGCCCCCAAAACGTTGCACTAACAAACTGTAACAAAAATAAGACAAAATATCAGAAGGCTAAATTCAGAAATTAAAATAGGAAGGCAACTTCTTTGCCCATTATTTCAAGTGGAAAACACGATTATTCGAGTTCTTAGGCCCATTCTACACGGGCGTAGGAAACGCGGCAGAAACGTCGCGTCGGCAACGCGTGCTCGACAGAACACATTGTGTTAAATGGGCTTGTCTACACGAGCGAAATGATCACGCGTTTTCACAATGTTAGCGGGCGCCAACGCGTTGCCAACGTCGAGGTCAGCGTTAGCTGGGCGTTAGCAACGCGTTGAGAACGTGTGATTATTTCGCTCGTGTAGACAAGCCCATTTAACACAATGTGTTCTGTCGAGCGAGCGTTGATCAGCTGGGTTTTGTATCACTTTTTCTAGGTTAGGTTCATCAGCCATTTTGATTTTCTCTTCACGCGTTTGCTACGCCTCGTGCAGTTTGCAAAAAGTTTTGACGCGTTAACGCGACGTTTCTGCCGCGTTTGCTACGCCCGTGTAGAATGGGCCTCAGTGAGCTATATAGAAGATGAAAATGATAAATCAGTATTTTCTACCATTAAAGTTGAAAAATATTCAAATTTTCGTATCATAAAATATCCTATATGGATTCATGACAAATGTAGATCTTAAGATTCAAGCTATATATTACCTGAAAATTCAGATAACAGGTACTTGTTAATTATTATTCCTCTATCTATGAAAACTCATGAGGTATAAATTCTTACAAAGTTTGAAAATAGGGAATGAGAGAAAAGTTTTTGGAGAAACCCCATAATTTTTCATATGGGGTTTTATATGGAAAAATGAATGTTATGTTCCCTCTTATCAATTTTCAAAATAAACAACAGCTACAAGTTTTAATTGTTACTCGTATCATGTAAATGTAAGAGTAATGTTATAGTATGTATAGTTAAAATAGAATAGCATCTTAGTCTCTTACTAGGTGCTATGTTGATGAATAAAAAAATTAAGTTTTCAACATTGTTGTTGTGAAGAGGTGTCTGATCTGAAAAAGAGTCTAGTGGGTTCAAAATAATTGGTTAGATCGATGAATGATTCAATAGGTAACAAAAATAGATGAATAATGCCAACTGATTAAATAAAATACTCACCAAGGCAACTGGGAAGGCGAATACTGTGAAAATATAATCTCTGAGTGCACAGATCCAAATGCTACTGCCTCCCTTCTGTCTTTCCCAACCAACAACATCTATTACTAAGCACAGTATGAAGTATAATGCTTGTAGGATCTGAAACAAATAAGAATAAATATTTAAATATTAAGAACTGGATTATAATTAAAAACTTTGAAATTAATATTGAATAATTTTTTGATACATTCAAATGCATAGAAAGCAATCACAATATTCTCGTAACACCATTAGGCTTCTATTTTGAAACAGCTAACATATTTCATACTAGACTACCATTCTGTAATAGGCAATGTCTTATGATTCTATGATTAAAATCTTATGATTTTATTCCAATTAGAGGGTTTATAGTATGACACGAAATAGCTCAATGAGAATCAAGTTTGTAGAAAATTCAGTTTTTCATTTAACTAAGTAGAAGGCTTCTTCATTAAAAACTAGAACTACCGCTATTCGATTCAATACTACACGTATTTTACTCATAAATATAAAGCTCAAGTTAAAGACCACATTATGGTACTTATCTCTTGATTATTTTCATGTCCTGACATTGTCATGTTTTATAGTTAACTAATAAAAAAATGCAATTGATTCGTCGATTGAATTTATTTTTGATAAATTCTAAATATATAATTTTTAAACTTTTATCAAATCTTTTTGAAACTCTAAAATAACACTGATTGACACAAGAGCTGAAATCTAATTTAAAATTTCAATTTGAATTCATCTTTAAACGAAGGTCTTTCGAATTGAGATAAAGGGTGAAGATGAAATTACTTCAATTTATAATGAATGATTATTATAATGATTGAAGATCAGCACTTGCATTTCTTAGTACAGTATTCTTATGAGTAAGCCCGGTTTCTTTAGTCAAACATTTTAGTATCATGAATGAGAAAGGTTAATGTATTTGCAGGAGGATTTTGATCACAATAAATAGCCTATATTAGGGTACATTCATGAAGGATTGATATATTAAAATTGAGATTACAATGAATATGTCATGATATTATGAATAACCAAATAGATCAAACACAACGAAATAAATAGAAGAGAGCATAAATGATTTTTTGAACTTTATCACAGTCTTTCACCCCACTAATGAATGCACTCTTATTTATTCTCTCAACTTGCAACAGATTCATTCACTTCAAGACTCTAGGAAATTTAGCTGACCCTTTGACAACATTAACCATTATAAATTGACCACAAAGTTCTCTTCTTTTAAAGCCACAATCAGTTTCAGAAATAATCGAGTTCATGAAGAATGTCAAATCACGATCAAGAAAGGAGAAAAATTAGATCAAGTTTCAATTGAGGACAGAACAAGAATGGAGAAGAAATCAATCAAGCACGATTTACTGGCTGTACGAGGCAGGAGGCACAATTCAGTAGCCTCATAACGAATTATGTAAGAAGACATAAGAGATGCGGTATGATGTGATATACCTACGAGTAAAAAAATTAAAACGCATCATTTCGGGCTATAGGAGTGGGAGGAGGAGCTTTCACTTCCGGAAACTTTTCTTGCCAATGTGGTGGTTGTTATTGGTGTGTATTTGGTGGCTATGTGTGTGGTTGAATGCGCTATAGTCTGTCCAAGCAAAGAAGACATTCTGGTAAGATGCAAAAATGATTCCAGCTCGGTCAATATTGGTTCAAAATTATAAATTTGGACTCAAATTGTAGATCACAATGTTTCCTACAATTTAAGACCAAATTTATAATTGTTGGACCAATATTTAGAGAGCTGGTGTCATTTTCCCATCTTGCCAAAATGTCTTCTTTGCTTGGACAGCCTATACACTTGCTATTTGATCAGACGGAAATGGACGAGCAACTTCCATATAGGCTCGTCTCCACAAAAGCAGCTCTTGCACAACCTACTTTCCGGTTTTCGCGCCTGATCCGGTTCTCCTGGCTTTTACCAGAAACATTTGACAAGATTTTGAAGTCAAGTCGCCAAGTTCATAGGTGGATTTAATGGATTTAAACTGCATGGACCGGCTGAATCAAGATACTAATGCACAGACCTTGAAAACTAACTACCACATCAATTCTGAACGTATGAATCCGCAAATTAATGACTGGATTGGAGAGACTTGAAAGCAAATACAGTTTATAGTAAGAGTTTACAAAAAATACACGTCTAATGAAATAAAAAATATTTGAGAAACATCTTCAAATAAAAATCATAGATCTAAAAAGCATCACTCCTGATTATAAAAATGTTCAAGTATTTCATGTCAAAGAGTTATTAAAAATTGGTAATGAAAATAGGATAATCATCATAATGAATTGCCAGTAAAGAGTGGTGAATAGTTGAGATATTCTTGAAAATATTAAATTTTTATACCCTAAAAAAACCAATAAAAATTTTCTCATTATTATTCAAAATAGCCAAGCAAGAAGTAAGAAATTGGAATAATTTGGAAAATACTTTGTAAGAGTGAATTAGATAAGCCTAAAAAAATTTATTATACGAATTGAAAAGTTGATTGCTACATTTTCATTCAAATCTTACTTTCAAAATATCATCAAACGGGAGAATTTCATGCTAAAAGTTCAACAACATTTCTACTTTCAAACTGCATTTATTCAGTACAGTTGAAACGTTTAAAGATAGTGTGTAATTTAGTCACTATTCAGTCTCATACATTGTTCAACCAATTGACAAACAAGGCAATGCAGTTGGGGTAATTAAGAGAGTTGCATACAATGATACAATGAATTCTGAACATTTCAATTTGTTACACCAAAGTTAAGCTCTATCAAAGAACACACAATTTTTCAATAGTCCATATTTAATTCATTTTATTATCTAAATCGAATTTATTCAGGAGTGGAGATTGCACAGATATGACCCAGAATAAATATGGTCACAGTTGTACGGAATACACTGGATTGAAAGGATGGGAATACAAAATAAAAATTTTGAATTGAAGGATTTTTTTATGTAGAGATCAATATAAACTTGCCACTTTTCAAAATCATTCCTCAACCTGCATTACTTCTTCAGGCAGATCACAACTCAACAGGACGGTATTTTGTTTTCAAAGGCTTTAGCTGCGTGACAGCATTCAAGAAATGAAAATAATACACTATATTCGATAAAAGAGAAGAAGAAAACCTAAAAAAAGTTGATTAGAATCCCACACCTGAGTAAAGTTGGCCTTGAATCAAGGTTTTACCTTTCATTATTTTTTGGCAATTGTTGAATACTAAGTTATCTTCTTTCTACTTCTACTTCCTAATTCCCTAATCCCAATATTTCATCCATTTAATGATAAAGTATATTACCACCGGTTATCGTACAGACGTTCCACTAAAAGAGAATAATTTTCACTCGAAATTCCCACTCATTAATTTTCATAAGAGCCTTATAAGCGTTATTAAAATTATCAAGCAGCAAGAATCTAGACATACATTTACATGCAAACCTTGTTTTCCCAAAGGCTTTACTTCAGCTTGCATTTTACCAACTTTAACCACTTATTTTTCCATTTCAAAGTGGAGGAATTGGACTGACTCGTCGTAGTTCTGGTAAATTCAATTCTCTTGAAAGGCAATTAAGATAATCTTCGATGCAACCTCGTAGACACTCCACCATTAAACACATATCTAATCAACCTGGAGTGGGTTCAACGACATTTTGTGGAATATGAACAATTGCCTACGATTCTAATTCCATCCAAAATAAGATCCCAGGCATTTGTTCAATTCACCTCACTTCACTTTGCAGGTCAAAGTTTAGGAAAAATATGACGAAGGAAAAATATATTATAGATTAAATGAAAAATTATTTTTATTTTCAAGTGGAAAAAGTGCAAATTCATTAATATTTTCCCCTCAGTCAAGTAAAGTTTTTTTTTCATAAATTACAAATTAGTCTTTCATACAGATGAATATAATAACAGTAGCCTACAATTTAATTGAGCAAAATTGACTTATTTTGCAAACAACTGATAACACAAACTTCCTGAGCTTTATAAGTATATGTCCTTGTATAAGTTCTATGGTGGACACTGGGATTGAGACTTGAGGGTTATGAGTTCTGGGTAGTTTGCGTGTCAATGTGAGGATATTTAGGCAAATATACAACCAGATATCGTACAAATAATATAAATTTAAAATTTACCAACCACGAGAATTGAAAATTAACGTATTTTAGGAATATAACGCATCAAATAATAGAACTCATGTACAGAAATATAATAAAAAAATGCTCAAATCGAAAATGAAAATATTTGCAAGTTTTGTTCATATTTTTCATAACTCTGGTAGTCTAAATGAGTTTCAATTCAGGTAACCAGAAGGCCTATTGAATCCAAATTGCAAAAAGTAATTACACTGAAGAAACACATTGACGTTCAGAACAAACACATTGAATGTATTGTGATTTGAGCCTATGCCAAGACTTTGAAAAAGTTTTAATTTAATATGGAGATGAGTATGCACATTACAAACTTTACGCAGCTGTTATGCTCGACCTTGGTGGCATAATAATTTTACCTTCATTGGAAATTCAAACTTTGTTCTCAAAGAGCTTATTAATAAGATCCGCAATCGATTGTTCAGCACCATTACCTCAAGGTTTATTTTTTGATGCTAATATAATTAGAACATACACAGCAATATTACAGTAATAATTGGAGGAACGATTTTGGTATTATTTAGTTAATTTGAAATTGTTGATTTTTAAAGTGGAGTCCAGCTTGAAGATAAGGATAAAAAATTACTGTTAATTTGCTATCGAAATAGATTGATAAAAAAAGATTTGATGAATGCATCATTTTTTAATTTTTAATGCCAAGTTTGAGCTACCTGATTAATCCTTACAATTTTTCAAGTTTACAAAATTGTACTATGAATGGAGATTTTCAGAATATCACCAAATTGTGATATTATTTCAAGTGAACCGCGAAAATTGCAGTAAAATAATAATAATATTATAATCTGTTTTTATGATAGGCCTAATTTATTTCCATTTAGAATGAAAATTTTTTGGTAAGGACATTCAACTTGATAACTACTTAAGCCTTATTAATTTCATTACCGTAACAATGGATATCATCAATCACTGTCGGTGTAATTTTAAATTCAGGAATGAATATTTCAGTAAATGACAATAATTGCAGTTTACTTGATTCAATCTGAATGTTAAAACTCTCAGCACATGAATTATTTATAATACATCCATCCTAATTTATAACATAGGATGTCATAATTTTAATTGGATACTGAATAAAAAAATAATATGAGTTAGTTTCAGTCAAGTAATGCGACAACATAAATAGTGATGAAAATTAATACGACATTCCAATCCACGGATGTTAATGGAGTCAATGATGGATAAATTCTTGATTGCTAGCCATCAACAGATCCCTGAAGCTCATCCAAATTCAATATAGGAATCATCCATGCAACATCATTAACAGAGCCAAGAACTGATAAGTATTGGAATTTGAAAAATACAATTCAATAATATGATATTGATAATGGATTTTTCAAAGATTATATCGGATATACGGTTCTATTTGATGAGTTGGAAATAAATTTTTAAAATGAAATTTATTTGTGCAGTGAATTTAAAATTAATGAATTCGAAATTTCAAACTTTTCAGGAAAGGAATAGTCTTTAAACTAATAAAACTGTTCACTCAATATTATTATGAGTTTCTGTACTATAAATGTGGATTTATGATACAACCATACAACTGACAGTCCCTAATGGTTTGAATCTGGATTCTTTTCATTACAAATTTATGCATTTCATCAAATACAATCTAGAGATCAAAAATGAGTTATCCTTCAACAATGTTTTATTTTTATTTATTTATCGATAGCCTGAAACTATAGTCCGCGCAATCAAGTTGGCTGTTTTTCTCTTCACCCGGGAAGTAGCTGCGTTGCCAGATTGTGTGAAATTGGAACATCTTCAAATTCGCGATTGAACCCCATATTCTAGACGTAGAATTTTATCCTTGATATGCCAGTAGAATTAAAAAAGTTCCTGGGTAGAAGGATTCAAAGGAAATTTATTTATTTATTTATTTATTTTTTTTTTTGAAAAATTGGAAAATCGCGAAAACATTACTTTCTTTTGTATATTACTTCTATCACAATCATGGGTTGTAATAAAAATAAAGTTTTTTATATCAAAATGACAAGGAGAATTCTAGCTTTCTAATGCTTTTTGAATTTTCTATATACGACCAATAATTATGTTTCAATTAATGAATATTTTTGTCAATGTCGAGTCAACTCCATCAGAAAAAATGAAATTTTCGATGATCTAGAAACTTTTTTGTTTGAGAAGATAAATGGGTGGTGAAAGCGAGAAAGTTGTTCAAAAACAATTAAAATTATTTTTCCAAATGTCGAAAATAGTCAGAAGATCGTAATTTGGCCTCTCAAGAGTTTCAAAGGAGAGCGGTATATGCATGAATCATTGTATGTTAAAGATTGGAGTTATTGAAGATAATAGTCCAGTCAAATTAAGCAAAAAAAGTGAAAGTCGGAGGACCCAGCTGAAAATTTGCAGATATGATCAGAAAAGGTCGCTGAATAACATACTAAAAGTCCCCAAGGGTCCCCTGTGAGCTTCGGCCGCCATCTTGAAAAAACCGTAAAATTTACCTACTAGGAATTGTTTTTTCGTGAATTGTGGCCGAACCAAGCGTCGGACGAGAAAATTTTATAGGACCTTTTTTGTAGACAATAAAATTTGCAAAAGAATAAGACCAATTGCAACTCTGTATCATCAACCGATTTTGAGATACAATTTTTTAATACTTTAGCAATTTTTTCATAGGATCGAGAATTTGAAATTTTTCTTACTTAAGAAGTTTGTTACTATAAATTGAGCACTCGTACCCAAAATCCCTCAAAATCCCTCTCGTCGAAATTCATTTCTCTTTCATTTGAGACCAATTCCACACTTCTATGTTCAATATTTTACGTGCTACAGCGATTAAAGAAAAACCTTACACCCCTAAAAACCCCAAAAATTGCCTATTTTAGCACAAAAATCTTAGTAAAAAAGTTTGGATTTGCTTATACTTCTTGAATACTGTTCCTGGGACCCTAGGCTGTCATTAGCAATGTTCATCCGACCAAAAGTATTTTAGGAGTCTTGGGGGTGGGTTAAAAGCATCCCCTATATTTTAAATTATATATATTTCTTCGTAACTTTTGAACGGTACGTCGAATTTCATCGTGTTATAGCTCATCGTTTTCAACTCATTGTGGCGGTATAAATTCATATATTATATGTCTAATTTGATGAAAAATTTCAAATTTTACGTTATATTGGTACTGTGTGTAATAATACTCCTCGTTGAAAACACACCTTTTTTACATTCAAGTGGCCCAATCGGGAACCTGTGGGCGCAAAAATCTGAAACTTATAATGAAATGTAGAGGAAATTTTCCCCTTTCAGATGGCTAGTATCGGAATTGCGGGACTTCTTACTTGAGATTGTAAATAGCCAGTTTTTATCATTGATTTTCAGATAAATTCGCACCTTTTTCCAATATTATCGAAATTGCAGTAAGAATAAGCCTCAAGAAAGCAAATTTCATTATACTATTCAATAGAAGATGAATTTCTCTACATTTCAAGACCAAAAAAATAACAAGTTATAGTAATCAAGACCAAAAATTAGTATAATTAGTAAAGTTATAGTAACTCAAGACCAAAAATTAGTAATCAAGTTATAATTCAATTAATTATTTATCATTTTTGAGCGATTGGAAAAGCAGATTTTTTGGCAGTCTTATAATTAACTATTTATCAAAGGAATATAATATATCATATATGATATTAAAGAGCACATTTTTCTCTACAATTTGATACCAAATAAATAATTTTTGAACAAATATTGAACAAGCTAGATCCATTTTTAAAATCATTTGTCGTCTCCTTCAGCTCACTGAGGCGCTCCACGCATGTAATATGACACATTCAATAGCTTTTCCTCCTTTATACCGGTTTCAAGTGATGAGTCCCGGAATTCCGATACCAACCATCTGAAAGGGGAAAATTTCCTCTACATTTCATTATAAGTTTCAGATTTTTGCGCCCACAGGTTCCCGATTGGGCCACTTGAATGTAAAAAAGGTGTGTTTTCAACGAGGAGTATTATTACACACAGTACCAATATAACGTAAAATTTGAAATTTTTCATCAAATTAGACATATAATATATGAATTTATACCGCCACAATGAGTTGAAAACGATGAGCTATCACACGATGAAATTCGACGTACCGTTCAAAAGTTACGAAGAAATATATATAATTTAAAATATAGGGATGCTTTTAACCCACCCCCAAGACTCCTAAAATACTTTTGGTCGGATGAACATTGCTAATGACAGCCTAGGGTCCCAGGAACAGTATTCAAGAAGTATAAGCAAATCCAAACTTTTTTACTAAGATTTTTGTGCTAAAATAGGCAATTTTTGGGGTTTTTAGGGGTGTAAGGATTTTCTAAAATCGCTGTAGCACGTAAAATATTGAACATAGAAGTGTGGAATTGGTCTCAAATGAAAGAGAAATGAATTTCGACGAGAGGGATTTTGAGGGATTTTGGGTACGAGTGCTCAATTTATAGTAACAAACTTCTTAAGTAAGAAAAATTTCAAATTCTCGATCCTATGAAATAATTGCTAAATTTTAAAAAATTGTATTTCAAAATCGGTTGTTGATACATAGTTGCAAGTGGTCTTATACTTTTCCAAATTTTATTGTCTTCAAAAAAGGTCCTATAAAATTTTCTCGTCCGACGCTTGGTTCGGCCACAATTCACGAAAAAACAATTCCTAGTAGGTAAAGTTTACGGTTTTTTCAAGATGGCGGCCGAAGCTCACAGGGGACCCATGGGGACTTTTAGTATGTTATTCAGCGACCTTTTCCATATCTGCAAATTTTCAGCTGGGTCCTCCGACTTTCACTTTTTTTGCTTAATTTGACTGGACTACTAATCGACTTGGATATTCGAGCTGCGAACATCTGGTTTATCATAAAAATAGTGAGTTTCAAACACCGCGTGATTTTTCCGAAGCTACGCTGTCACTTTTAACATTTAGTTGAATGTGTTTGCGTTAGGAGAAGTTCCAATTTCACGCAAAATGACAACGTAGCTATTTCTCGGGTGGAGGGGGGGTTTCATCAACTTAGATTGCGCTGACTATAGAAACTAAATATTTTTTCCTACAACTAAAGTACAGGTGTTTAATTATAGGCCCCCAGGAATATATAGATTATTGGTAGAATGAAGAATGCACGGCAATAGTTCTAATTCTAAAATTGAAAAAGCAAAAACTTAAATCTAAAAATTGTATATCTTATGGTGTGGTAATGTTGGCGGTAGTAATGATTTGGAATTGCACAGAGAATTAGGCATAAATGAAGATGCATTATTATGTGAACTGAGAAATTATTACAAAAGCCAGGTTAGAGATAAATAATTAATCAGTGAAGTACAAGGCAAACAAGAATCTGTGATGAAGACCAGTGGAAAGCCGAGACCTTGAATAGCATTTTCGACTGCTGTGGAAGGCCATCAGCCACATGATTAATCGTTTTACCGTCGATTTATCGTTTCAACTCTGAATGAATGAATGCAGTGAATTTCGGAAACAGTCATAAATATTGTCGAATGATGATACGCTTTCGACCAATTAAATGGTATATAGTATTATATTATATAGTATTATATAGTATAGTCTTTTTTATAGATTTGACAGTTCTGGGATTCCTAGATACTGTACTAGATACGCTTTCGACCAATTAAATGGTATATAGTATTATATAGTATAGTCTTTTTTATAGATTTGACAGTTCTGGGATTTCTAGATACTGTACTAGATTGATTCAAGATAAACCCTAAAAATGGACTTGGGTTTAAAGCTATATGACTTGACAATGAATTTCTTTTGGAAAGACCTGAATTGCTGAATAATTATTTTCAAATTAAAATAATGCACTATAATGAGATTTAATAGAACGTTAAGGCCCGTATCGACAGTGCGAGGCATGTGCCGCGAATGCCACAAGGTATTCTGTTCGAGCAAAGAAGAGTCTTACTCCAGTCACCAGCTCGGTCAATATTGGTTCAAAAATTATTGATTTGGTCTCAAATTGAAGATCGAAATGTTTCCTATAATTGAGACCAGATCAATAATGTTTGAACCAATATTGACCGATGGAGTAATTTTCTCATCTTGCCAGAGGGTCTTCTTTGTTTGAGGCATTCGCGGCACATGCCTCGCACTGTCGATACGGGCCTTTAATCAAAGACCTCAATAATAATTTCTTAATCAAAATAATATAGCTCCTAGAATGTAATGGAACTTGAACCACAATTAGAGCTTACGAAATTGATTATTTTTATCAATTTTGTCCATTCATTATTTTTTTATCAATTTATTCTCATAACGTAGAAGGCTCAAGTAAAAGATCTGACTAGGCCAATACTAGAATTAGTTTGAAACAATATTAGGCTCTCAACTTTATTCAGAGCAATATTATTATTCTATATCTACAACCAAAGAGAAGAGTGCTACAACAATGAGTATTAAGAGATTGACCTTTTTACAATCATTCATTGAAACATGATGAATTTGGATCATTGAAACGAATATTAGAAAATTGATGATAGTTTGTTATAACCAGTGTTACTCTTTCATAAAATTCAAATAACTAGAGTAGAATTTATTGTAGAATGACAGCTGATAAAAAGAGCTTTTTGATGGACATAACGTGTATCTGTATGTAATACAATAATTGAAATTTTTCTAGTTTATCGTACCCATTGAGTCTGTAATACTATAGTTATCTTCAGTTTCTCGAGTTTGATAATAATATCTCAGTTATAAAGAGGGGCTTCTTCCCATTTGTAAGTCAAGTTCTCGAGGTAGTAGGCCTGAATTAGAATTTAGCATTTCCGGTTATGCCTGGCATTTGAACTCTTGTCTATTTCTCATTTGAATATTTTCACGGTATGATATGAGAACGACTTGGGAGAAGGAAAGAAACTCAATTCTCAAGGCAGTCAACAAATGTTTTAGATTTTTTTTAGTTACTTATAATTTTTAGACCACAACTAATTAAACATTATTGACCTAGATTGGAGATAGGCCTAATGATAATTTGATAATGAGAAAATATATTAAAAAGTTTCGGCTATGCCAATATTTTTATTCAATATCCAACTTCAAGTCTGAAAGCCCTTGAGCATTCTTTTCTCCAAAATGGAGTTCTTCCTATTCCGCAAGATCTTTTCTCTGCTTCTAGAACTGATTATTTATCTCTTCGAATTAATTAATTGCAATGATCTGAGATATAGTAACTTACATAGCCAGTTCGGATGAAATATTTAGAGTGGACAACACTATGATTATGAGAGATGTATTATGAGAGAATAAATGACAAACATGATTTTTTTTCATTTATATAATAATAATGATAATAATTGAATAATAATATAGCCAACAAGACGTTGAGCTAAAATAAATATTATTATGATGATGATGATGTGAAGTGAAGCATTTTCACGAGAGCAATCCAATACAGAGGACCAAATTCAATTTATTCATCCTTTTTACAGCATATGCCATATACATTATAAAAACAAAATCATGAACTAAAACAAAATTAAACAAAATAACTTTAAACAGAAGGTCTTTGCAAAGGTAAGGCCTAATTAATTCACGAATATTGTACAGAGCAATATTTTCAACACAATACTAATTAATTTTAGTAAATTAAACAGCAATATTACACCTGAATTGAATAGAATAGTTTGAGAATAGGTCTATTCATCATAATTATGGATTTGAAAGTCACAAATTTATTCAAACAATACGATAAGACTCTTTGGTACAACGTAACTGATTCGTATCAGGTATAGAAATATTATAATGAACAGACCATAAGTCACGTAGTTTTATTGTCTCTGATGATATTCAATGGAAAATTGACAAACAAGCCGAGTTGAGTAACAAAGAAATATATATATAAGGTGAAATTGTTACATTTTAAAAAAGAATTTGAATAATAAAGAATTTTATCATACCTAACGTTTCTGTATAAAAAAATAATTTGGGGCTTTTACATCTAATTAGTATCAATTTAAGGTATAGATGATGAATTTTTTCACTAGTTTGTAGTGAAAGCAACTGGGATGAAACATAAAAAGAGGCACATCATAAAATGATTCACGACTTATTACTCAATAGACACTCTTTGTCCTGAAAAATCTTGAGTAATGCTGTCTCTTCTTTAAGCGTTGGCGACCTATAAATGTAGAGATAATTCCAGCCTACTATTGTGAAATTTATTTCTCTCTAACACGGAAAGTTCCATCCCAAAGTACCTAGTCGACACTCTCTTGCACTTTGTACTGCTTCACGCAAAGGATGCCATTCATGCTACTAACGTAACATAGGCTACATCGTCGTCAAAAGTGAAGAAATTATGCTAGAAAACGCCTGATTTTATTATCACTGAAGCCAACATTATCACAGCAAGCTTACATGGAATGAAAAAAATAATTGTTTGATACCTAATCCACCATCCGCCTGCAACCTTATTGAGAAATTAATAAACAATTAGACGTTGATTCACACACAGATTACACTCTAACTGATTGACTGAATGTTATTCAGAGGTGTTCTGCGCCGTCACTTCGTTACGGAAGCTAGCTTATGATTAAAAGGATCAACGTGCTAACCACACGTTACGTTACCTCTATACTGGTTGATGATTACCTATGCTGTATTATAGTGGAGTGAATATGAAACTGGCAACCAGCTGGTAGGTCAAAAGGGCTGTTGGGCCATTGACTACACACAAAGATCGGATTAAGTGCTGATGAAGAAATTTATTACTATTGCTGTGCGTATTCTCACATTCTGTTAAACAAATTAGCCTGACAAGCAAATAGAAACTTTCCCACACAAAACCACTAGGTAGAGCAGAGCTCTTGATTTATTATTTGAATGAAAACAATATATTTATCACTTGTCCTCAAAAATTCTCATGAATCATAAACAACTGGGCTTACAACAATCAGATATGCCTCGAAGCTTTCTTTTGAGCCATAAAAATAGCCTCAAACTATGCTGCTAGCCCAAAAATATGTACCAAAATGGAGGCGGGAGAAAAATGGAAATGATCAACTATTAAAGCCATTTCGGCCTCAAAGGTTCAGAAGATTCAGAAGAGTGTCAACTCCAGTAAGCTACTTCATATTAACACTATCCAGATAGTAATAACTTAGCCTAAACCAAGAAAGTTAGCACTTAGCTGCATTAAATGGTTCATGAGTGGTATAGTTCCCAACAAAAAACTGGAAAATGAATCAGCTGACCAGACTGTCACTCACTTATTTTAAATCTGTCTGTTTCTCCAATGATATCAATCTACTCTTTCAGCTACGCATCAGTACTGCTATTAGTAAAAAACAACAATCGCCAGTCAATAGTTTTTTCGGTCGACAATCCTGAGTAGCCTATAAACAAAATCTTTAAGACCTATTTCAAGTTTGTAAGTTACCTTGAAGTTGAGTTTCACGCGCACATAATGAAAACCAAGTTCGTACTTCATCAGGTACCTCTTGTCAAAATATCCATTAAATACGTAAGATAAAGAAAGTCAAACCAATCTTGAATTATGGAAAAAACTATAGAGTTAATGAGATAATCAATGGACCAATTAAATTTTAATTAGCTAGATAAAAGTGATGATTGCCAGGAATTCGAGTTATTTGCCATGGATCAATTACATTGTGATAAGATTCATTACAATTATAAATATTAATCAATCAATACAGAATCTTATAATGAGAATCTCATTATAAGATCATTATATGTATGATGAAATGGATATAGAGAAGAGGATTACATGTAGTTAAAACAATGAACTTCTGAACAATGATCCATTGGCTTAAGAAAGCTTAATGATTAATTTTCTTAAGAAAGTTATCAATTACTCTAAACATATATGAATTCGGCGACTGAGAAGAGCCAAGGAAGGGCATCTAAGTATAGTCTGTCAAAGCAAAGAATACATTTTGGCAAGATGGAAAAATGACTCCATTTTGACAATTTAGCCTCAAATTGTAGATCAGAAAGTTTCCTACGATTTGAGACCAAAATTATAATTTTCCAACCAATGTTGACCGAGCTGGAGTAATTTTTTAATCTTGCCAGAATGTTTTCTTTGCTTGCCAAACTATAATAAAGGTCTGAAATGAAAAAATCAATGAAGGTGATAGGTATAAGCAAAGACAATGTACATAATAGTACATTGTCTTTGGTATAAGTTACTGGTACTGTGGGCCTATACAGTTAGTTTTCGTTTCCTTCCGTTGAGCGTGAAAGGCTCACATATCAGTTTCATATTTGAGAGGGGTAATGATGAGATATGACTAATTTATAGATACCTAGGAAGTCGGTACCAACTGATCAACGTCTATCATCCGAAAAACGGAAGTGAACAAAACTTTGGATTATCAGACCGGCGCTTATCGATCGCTTTCAACAAACAACAATTCTCAATGAATGCTATAGCCTAGTATGGACTTGATTAAAATTTTCTAAATATGTACCGGTAGCCCAAGTTATTCCATGAAACATGTTTCCAGAATAGCAACTGATTTAATTCAAACTCAGCCTATCATAGTGATATAAGTTAACTTACAGCAAATCAAAACGAACTGTGTACCGTACTCAATTAACTTAACTGAGATAGATTTTCTACATTAGAAGAAAAATATAGGCTAGTATTAACTTAATTTGGATTTTACTGCTCAATAACAGTAGGTACGGTACCTACTAGCAAACAGAAACTCTTGTTGAAATAGAAGATTTCCACCAACCCACAACAGTGCATAAAATTTGCAACAACAGTACGCCTAATCCACTGTTCCATAAGTTGGAAAGGAAAGTTGTGTATGTAAACCTTATTGTTGTCAGGATAAAACATTCTAATTTATCTGTAGACTATTATTAGCCTACAGCATGCCAATCATTTTGGATTTTTTTTACACCCTATTAGCTTAGTATGGGAATTATCTTTTTAAACTAATTCAAACAGAAAATATCGACAAGCATGAGTATCTCCCAGGGTGAAGAACAATCAAAGTTATTTGATTTTAAAATACCAACAGTGACGCGCTTTAGTAGGATGTTTCAGTGGAACGAGACGTAATGCACCGGTAGATGAGAGGAGAGCCAAGTTACATATTATGAAAAGAAATTAATCTAGCCTATAATAAGCAAGAACGGATACAGCTAGAAATTATAAATGGGAAGACAACATAATCTGAATACTTACTTGTTACTTACTTACTTCAATAGTTCAATAAGTTGTGCTAGATCTATAGATAAGTTCTCTGAGGATAGAAGATAAGATTATCAAGATAACAGGTCAGATATCTATTAAGTTAACTTACCGCATCCCAAAATGTAAGAAACTTGAATTTTCCACCGTAGGCCGACATGATTGGGACCACTGTCGTAGGAACTATAACATAGGTATAATCATAAAATACCCCAAAAGAGAATAGACACGCGCCGACCAAATGAACCACGTAATTGAGCATTTTCAATTTTTATAAATTCAATTACAATATAAATTTGAGTTTAATAAATTAGATTAATCTTGCTAAATTGAGGACTAATATCGGAAACTAAGAGAAATACTATAAAAAAGCAATTGAATAAAAATCATTAATCAAAATATCAACAAACGGGCACTTGATTGTTCAAATTCACACCATTTAGGATAAACAACCTTCCTTCTTCACCTTCACTCCGCTGTCTGAAAATGAAAACTGAAATCTGAGCTGCAGACTCCAAAACAGTGCTACCACTTGTCAAGCAAATTGTAAACAGTGAACTTTCATTTGGAACTTTTTCAATTGGATAACGTACGGTCATGCTCATATAAGAGCTCAGAATATATAAATTGATTTACAAAAATACTTTGGGAAGAATAACTCTATAAGTTCAAAATACTGAATAATTGAGAATAATACAAGAGACGCTGACAAAATGTGTCAACCAGAATCAATTTTCCGTGGGCGACAGAGTGGAGCATCACTTGCTCTGTTCGGGTGTCGTTTTTAATCATTTACTGATTAATATGCATTTCTGGTCTTCAACCAAATCTTATAACCTCAAAATAACCTAATAGTACAGATCTTACCTCAAAATCACCCCATTCAGAAAGTCAGAAACAGTTCTGCTTGAGTAGTCAAGGTCTTCTAGACTTTGTGCCTGGAGAGTAGACGGTAGGTAAGCTACTAGAGAGTAACTAAGTCTGAAACATTGCAGGCGTTTTGCAAGAGGGCAGCACAGTAGTTGGGTCAGATGACAATTTGGTCAATTGGTTTTAAAGGTTTAAAAATATATTGGGGCAAATGGTATGTTGGGTCACATGACTATTGGGTCAAGTGGTTTTGCGGCTTTTCTTGATTTTAAAAAATTGGGTCTAGTGGTAGGTTGGGTCAGATGGGAGTTGGGTCAGTTGGTTGACCCCCTTCTGTTCTGGTTTGTTCTGTTGTGTGATTTTTCTGTGTTTGGCGTAAAAGTATCGTTTTGAAAATTGTTTTTAAAGATTACCTTGCTTCATTATACAAATTCAGGCCCTAAGCAGCTAAACCCTCATCAATCGACTTATCATTTCAACACCACTTGGGTAGTTGATGGGGATGAGCTGATTTTTTTATCAATTTAGTTAATCTTTGTTACAATCTTTTGTTACAATTAAGTGTTTTTGTAGATTTTAAAAATTGGGCTAGGTTCTCATATCTATATCCCATTTTCAAAATAGAAGTAAAATAATACATTTTCCTATTATAACATTGATATTATTCAAGCTTAAAACTTTTAACTTACCTTGTCTATCACTCTTATTAACTATTTGAAAATTAACTATTAATCTAATCAACTATTTAAAAATTAAGTTCAAGTTTCGACATTGACAAACATAGGTCATAAATTGAAACAAAGCTATTGGTCAGATAATTATCACAGAGAATTAAAAAACCAATAGAAAGCACAAATTATCCTTGTCATTTTGTCACCTCCGCTCTAATTATAAGCCTGACCCATCTTGAGGAGTAACTAATGTTTGAAATAAAATATTTTTTTGCAATGTTTCAATTTTATCAAGAAAATTAATTTTTATTTCCTCGTAATCCTTTCATCCAGAAACTTTTTAATACTTTAATGGCATGTCAATAATAAAATTCTACCTACGGTAGCCTACACACCCATATACATAGGCTACACATATGGGGTTCAATAAAGAATTTGAAGAAGTTCCAATTTTATAAAATCTGACAATGCATGCTGCTTTTTTTAGGTGCCGGACTCAATTCAATCATAGCCTCCTCTAATATAGGAAGCTATAGCCTATGATTCAATACTTTGCAAAGTATTATAACATACCCGCCCAACATCAACCGTCCAATTTTATTAGGTACTACAAACAGCTGAAGAGGTTGAGGGCTTAATATGAAAAAATTCAGTGATATTAAATTTTTAGTTGATAGAAAATAATAAGGTTATCTAGTATGTGGTATGCGTTTTTCAAAAGAATGAAATATCAAGGTAGGGAAAAACTATTACCGTACATCACAATAATATAAGGATTTTTTTACTTTTAAATAACTACGCATTAATATATAACTTTTACAGTAACCTACCTAGGCTATTTCTCCAGGTTCAGCTTGTATATGAATCTCTCATTCACATTTTCTTAGCAAAAATAAGGACCACTATTGTTCAAAAAGTTAGTTGTTTAGATTGAAATATTATATTATTACAAAAAATTCATCTCATGAATAAGATTAAGCAATAATAATGTATTGGATGCAAACAAAACAATAAAATTGGAAGTAGTCCTTCAATTAAAATTCTTCACTTGAAATATTTGCAATTTCATTTAATTCATCAAAAAGTATTCTAATTTTTTACAGTCTTATCAGTTGTAGCCTACCTCTATATGACTTATTAGATATTCTTACTTCATAAGAATAAAGTTAAATCTATTTTTAAATACCGTATAACATACAAGACTTAATAGGTAAGATTATACTACAATATGATCGAGCAATATAGGCCTATGTTATGGTTCTGGCACCTATAATTTATCTATTCATATCAATTAATAGGCTTATTATGTAGGCTCGAATAATTCATCAATTAATCTTCAGGTATAAGTTGTACCGTATTAGTTTGATTGCTTATTATAGTTTTATAATTAATTGGCTTAGCCTTCTAAAAGCACAAAGACTACACAGAATTTTATTTTAGTTATGGTACTTCATAAGCGATGAAATGCTAGATGAATAATAATTTAGGCTACAATATTAATAAATAGAAAGAATATTAAAGAATTGTTCATAACAGAATAAAAACATCTATTTCCTTCGTAGATACCTATACTTCTGTCGAAAATATGATCCGAAGAATCATTCATAGTGAAAATTTGAGGTACCGGTACATCTCAACATTCTCCACATCAACATATCCATGTAGAAGATCAAGTAAATTGCTGAAGGAGCTGATACCTTGGAGTCTTGTAAAACCATGTGAATCAATAAATCAACGGATATATCATATTGATGGATTGAACAAAGACAAAGCAATGAAAGATGGAGTAAGTTTCTATTTCCAAATATAGTAGGCCCTATAATATAAAGGCTGTACAATCTATAATAATGTTACAATTTCTAAAATAGGCCTACTTCACCCAAGCTAACAAGACACGCCATACACATAGCCTACATTTTATAACTAGCTCATACGGTATATAGTATAGTCCGTCCAAGCAAAGAAGACCCTCTGGCAAGATGAGGAAATGACTCCAGCTCGGTCAGTATTGGTTAAAAAAATATTGATTTGGTCTCAAATTGTAGATCAGAATGTTTCCTACGATTGAGACCAAATCAATATTTTTTGAACCAACATTGACCGTGCTGGAGTCATTTTCTCATCTTGCCAGAGGGTCTTCTTCGCTTGGACAGATTATAACAGTAATGTGCCTTCCCAGCTTGCACAAGCAATATTACTAGTACCTATATATCAAAAGGCTTGTATATGGATTCATATCTACCATATTTAATTATGAAATATGAAAATAAATGTGATATTCATTTTGTTTGCAAATAAAATCCATTTATTTTGAGTACGAAATTATTTTATTAATTTAAAGTGGGAAAGATATAAAAAGTGTAAAATTAGATAAATCTAATTACGATAAACGAAACCTTAGATAGACCTTAATTAAGTTCACGATAAGTTTATTAAAATGTTCGCATATTCTATTACCAGGTTGATTATGCCTTGCAGTTAAAGCCTTATTCATTATATTTTATTGAAGTATGCTACTACTGTATGTATATTATAATATTATTATTGCTGGCTTTCAAAAAGTTTCATCATAACTTATTCACTTCCTGTTAACATTAATTCTTTATGTGGACAAAGTAATTGGAAAAAATTTATTGCTAAAGGACTCTAGCTGGTTCAGTGACCTAAAAGCTTATGTACTTTCATACTGCTCTATTATCTTATTCAAATTATTATTGATAGGCTACCATATCCTAGAAGCTGAGCCACATTGAAATACCTAATTGGAAAATTTTCTTTTTGAAAAAAGTATGTTATTGAGAGACAAGGAATTTGCTTACTTAGTCGAAAAAATTAAAGAGGGTACAGGCCTATATAGCCATATATTTGGGAATGAACTATCGTATCATTATTTCAATTTAATTCAACAAGCTGATACTGAAATTGATGAATTGCATCAAGATTTCATGATTAAAACTGAATTATTCTCTCTGTTATTGTTGCAAAAATATTTTCAATAATCTTTTCTAATAGAAGAATAAATAGAATGCAGTCTATGTACGGTACGTAATCATTGATTCGAATCTTCATTTGCAGTCAACTATCGACGTAGATAAAATAATCAATTTAAATATGAAAGATCAAGAGGATACGCCCATTCCTCCAGCATCATTGGTATCGAGTTATGGGAAAGCTCAAGAGATATTCAACCTGGATGAATCAAATTTTGAGAGTGAACTAAAGAAATATAAATTCACACTAGTGATGTTCCATGCACCATGTGAGTGATTAAGCTGAACCAATCAAAATAATAAAATGAATAGAATAAAATAGCCTATGTATAATAATTATTATTGTTATCACAAATCTCACTTCTTCTATCTTCAGGAGCAAAATTCCGATCGATGTTTGAAATTCAAATTGAAACCTCTTTTTGTTTGTATAGATGAATAACCTCCACATTCAGATTCATCAATTAAAAAATTTTTACAGGGTGTCAATTTTGTAAAGTAATGAAAGAAATATTCTATCAACTATCTCAAGAAATCCCAAGTGATGTAGCCAGGCTGGCTATGCTTGATGGAGAGGAATATCCAACTGCTGCTTTGGACAATGATGTTCACGTTTTTCCCACCTTCAAACTATATCGCCGCGACAAACTTGTGAAAACCTATGATGGTTCAAATCAATATTCTGATTTACTCGAATTTGTTCGATCCAACACCATTGAAAAAAGTTAAATGATATTCAAGTATATAAGTTCTTATAGGACATTTCAAATGTAATAAAATTTACTTGTCTTGTCAGAGTTTTAAATAAATAATATAAATCACAAATTTGATTCATTAAGCTATCATGTAGCAAAACTATGAGTATTGTGTAAAATCTTATACTACAGTATTATCCAATCTCCTTAGCTTACTATACCTAAGTAGGTAGGTAGCAAAATAATCAGACTAATAATTTCAAATCAATTTCAAACATTGTTAAATGTATCTTCATGAAGATATACCGTGCATTTCTTGTCCAAAACAGTTTTCATGATCTAGTAATACCTTATCACTTGAAATTATTTTTTATTACCAAACCGTACCTCATTATTCAATGCATCCAATTGAATTTATTTTAGATTTATGTTATACTAGCCGGCAGCCTCGCTTCGCTCGCCTTCTCCGCCTAGCCAGGGGGCTCCGCCCCCTGGACCCCCGACAGTATAGGCAGTGTAAGTGAGACAAACAGGCGAGCGAAGCGAGCGAACCTGCAAAACCTCTGCCAGTGTCAGCAGACAAACAGGCTCACTTCGCTCGCCTGCAAATTTCGTTCAGAGGGATACGAAATTTATTGAACACAGCATTTCTTGACCTAATCTGGACCTGTTTACCAAATTTCAACATTTTCTGCCAATTTATTCTCGAAAAATCCAAGAAAAACTCCGAAAAATAGTAAAACGCTAATATTGAGCGTAACCTTGGGGGGAACAGTGAGGCACGGGGAACAGTGAGACAAGATTTTTAATAAAAAATGTAGACATCCTACAGTGGCGCTGTTTAGTGACAATAGCTTCTACTAGAGAACCACATGTATCACCCATGTTTGATGGCTTCACGACGACGATTTGTTTCAATATAATTTCGACTTCATTTGGAGGCAATGTTTTGGCGGAAATATTTTTTAGTTTTTTTCTTCTATGAAAATGAGTTTTCAAAATATGACAAGAACCAAGGATATGTTCTCAATACAGTTATTCATGCTAATTGAAGCAGCATGCAATTTTCTTGATAATATTTTCAGGCTTTTTTTTTTTTTTAATTGAAAAGCAATGGAACACAGAATGGGGAACAGTGAGACATCACAGAATGGGGAACAGTGAGACTATGCTGAATGCATAGGCGCATTGGCAGAGTTTACTACTTGGTCTTGTGGGGAGGGGGGGCGCGTTCACCATAGGGGTATCAAGTTATTCAATACCCTTTGTTCTAAAGCTGTATTAATATTTTTCGGGGAGCCAGACATCCTTTTGAACTTCGACTATTTTCTGAAGTGTCTCACTGTTCCCCGGTATGAGAATTGAATTTTAAATCGAGTTTCTTGGAGCTCATACATTCTTTTTGTTTGTAACAGATAACTATACTTGTTTTTAATAATTGATTATTTTTTAATATTGAAAAAACACTGGTATAATATATCATTTTTCTTGCATTAAAATGTTTGTCCCACTGTTCCCCAGGGGTGGGGAACACTGAGACATTTGAGGTTATGTAACTTTTTTAATTTTGATAGAAATGTTTAATATGATTGAGTTTCTCAGAGTAGATAGTCTAGACTATCTCCTGGAATACTTAAACCGACAAAAAAAGGCTTTTTCAAACTTTTTATCTGTTTTTGAAAAAAAGTGTCTCACTGTTCCCCACTCTCCCTTATATCGGACATAGTTTGAAACTTGATTCAATAACTTCCAAATTAGTTCATCTATAATCTCGCTGAACCATTGAATTTACATTAAGGATTGGTCGTATCAAGGCGGAAGATATGCAACCCGCAATACATTTACAATTTAGAAAAAACTGATAAGTGGCGTAATCTTGAACGGAATTCAAAAATATTTTATCACGACATTTCTAGACCTTATCTGAACCTGCCCACCAAATATCAACATTTTCTACCGATTGATACTCTAAAAAATGAAGAAAACGCCGAAAAACTCTAGAAAAACTAAAATATTTGGCGTATCCTTGAAAAGTTTTTAAAATCCGTTCTTAGCGCGCGTCTAAACGTCCAACTGAACATGCCTGCCAAATTTGAACGCATTCGGTTCAGTGGATTTTTAGTTCTGGTGATGAATGAATGAATCAGTCAGTCAGTGCCATTATTTCGCTTTTATAAATTTAGATTATAGGCTTGGTCTTCGAATACAATGATTTCCTGGTACCGGTAATTTTTGTTATGTTTGTTTATTCAACCTATCATTATGAAGTATGAGTTGATCGAAAAGTCGAACAACCCAAATCATTATTACAAATAATAATATAGGGTGATCGTAAAGTCGCGCAACCCGAAATGAAAACAGTCTTAGAAAGCTGTAATGTAAGTTATTATTGATTTTTCTTTTTTCAAAGTTCATGATATACAAGTGATATTCCTTGATCACGTTCTGCTGTGATTGTCTCCGTTGAAAAGATAGGCCCAACAGTTCTCCGATGAGAAACACCACACCACATCCCAATTTTTGAGAATTTAATGACTGTTCATGGAATTAATGTGGATTCTCTGCAGACCATACCCTGCAATTTTGATTATTGACATAAGAATAAACTAAACTGAAACCAAGTTTCAACGCTGAAAAAAGTTTGTCCAGAACAAATATGTCATTTTTATTATTATAATGAAATTTGTAGACCAATGACAAATTGGTATATGGCAATGACAAATACCGCAACCGTTTCTCCTTATCTGGCTCTTGGAGCTGATGCGTTAATCTGGTAGATATGTAATTTTAATAACTCAGTGGCTTTATAAAAACTCATATAATACATTCCAGTCTGGGTAGAAAGTTTTTGAAGAGACTTTTTTGAAGTACGAAAACAATTTTACATATAGTCTGCAGACTGTCATCAGTCAAAACACTTGGCTGGCCGGTACGGTCATTCACGCTAGCTGTATCCCAAAAACGATGAAACAAACGACATATGGTCGATTCATTTGGTACTTCATCATCTGGAAAGGCATTGGAGAAACGTTCTTGCCGCTTTGCGTAGGATTTCGATTCACAGTACCTAACTCAAAACAATAGAATCACTCTTTCCTTGCTTAAAAGACATTGCGGTTCGAACAGTGGCGTAACGTTTCCGAACCGGGCCCCCCCGCAAAAACAAATAATCCGGGCCCCTTCTTCCAAAATCATACCTCCTTTTCCTCCCCCCCTATTTTTAACCCCCTTCTCCCACAATTTCCTCAATTTCAATCATTCAACTCTCTAAAAATGTGAATTTTTCATAGATTGGATTTCTGAAAGCCATAGGCTAGCTATTAAAATTTTATTTTTATTGGTTTATAAAATTTATAATTTTATCGCAAACACAACTCATTTGAATCAGTTTTTACTTGACAAATTTTGCGGACACGAACGTGCATCCAGTATTGCGATTTGATAGAAACTGAATTGGAATCGCAAATGAAATAATGAATTGAGTAGGCATTATCATTCACTTCCATATCATTTGTGTCATTAATGTCGACTCTGCCACACTATATGCTCAGGAATTCAATGGAGAAATAATTTATTTCCTCTAATGTTTACCCGAAGAAAGAGATAGAAAGATAAGGAGCTATTCTCTCTAACAATCACTTTCATGAGTTTTGTTTGATCAGTCTAGTCTGGACACCGGTTGTCTCAATTTTAATGATTTGCAAACAAGGAAACAACATTCCTAATTTTGCAATCATAATAATAGAAGCTTACTACCAGTAGACAATTGAATGATAAAGAGCATATCTGAGCAACACTAACTTTGATTTGTTGATGCATAATAATTTCTTTCTCAAACCACATTAGTGCTTATGACTGTATAGGCTATGCCAGAATAGGAATCATACTTTTCTTGATAAATCGATACTTCAATTTTATTTATTTAGAAATTATGTAATATGCTCTAACTGGACCCCCTAGGATCCCAAATGATTCATTTTTCAAGAAACCTATATTTTGTATTTGGGCCCCAGCCCGGGCCCCCAAGAGCCCCGGGCCCCCCCGCGCCTCGGGGGCTGCGGGGGTGTACGTTACGCCACTGGGTTCGAACTGAACAAACAGATTTCTGGCTATCTGTCGCCCGGTGGCGTGATCTAGCAGTGCTGTCACCTACTGTACTACTGGACAAAAACCTCCCACACCCAAATCATACTTTACAAATTTACCCTTTCCTTTCCTACACAGCTTCAAAGATTGGGTTGCGCGACTTTACGATCACTCTGTATATAGTACTGTATATATAAGTTTCATTTTGAGACAAGTGGTTTTTGGAGGTGAATGTTGTCTGTTTGGTCCTTTTTGTTCTTCACTTTGAAATAGACAATCTTTAAGGCAAATATAGGAATGAGTAACACTTATTGAATAAGAGTTTTTTTCAAAATTCAATTCAAACCATTATAATGTGTTAAAGGCATTGACAACATTCATCGTTTGGTCACGAAATGAAGAGTTTCATTGAAAAGGTTAATAAATAATCTTATTAATTATTCTCCGGTAAAGATCTGAAGAAATGTTAGCCTATTCATTCATTTCTTGTCATTTTCAGCAAACGATGAATGAATTTGAAGTCAGTTGAATAATGCGCGAATAGATTCTTATCCTACATTACAGTCTAGGGTCTATAGGAGAATTAATATTTGTGTATTTAATGCACCAATACTAATGAATAAATTATCAAATTAGATATCCAACTATATTTTATTTGGAGTACATTAGTTGATTATTTTGATTGAAAAGATTCGAATCGAATATTGAAATAATGAATTTAATAAAAAAGAGAGAATTTTATTTTATAATAAACGAGTAGAAAAAACTTTCTCTGAGCTAAAAACTTATAGGAAACCTATGCCTACCAGCTGGTTGCCAGTTTCAGCTCTTATTATATAGTATTATATACGAATGAAATAGGTTTTCAAGGCCTGGCATGAACTAGATAAATCAATAATGTACATTTTTACTTTTCTATTATGTATGAATTGGGAAGCGGTTTGTCCCAGTGGTAGAGAGCGTCTAATCGGTGAGATTAGATAAGCGACGTGCCTCTGCCAGCACCATTGTACTGGTGACCGGTTCCTCTGAATTCAATTTATGAGCCTCAAAAATCGCTTCCCGGTGGTTCGGAACCCACCTAAAGCAGTAGGTCCATTCATATCTCATCATCATCCTTCCCATTACCCACGCACAGGCCCAAGAGCCCATGTGGGCATCACCCTTAAAAAAAAATTATACTATGAATATTTCATTCTTCGATTAAAAATGATTTGTTTTTCTATTGTTTATAATCAACAGCTTCTTGAGGTTTCCAATCTTTCACTCTCTTTCTCTCTCTTAAATTCTCAGTCGAATCTATCTATCAGTAAAACATTTGTTACGGTTGAGTATTAATGTGAGAGATATCCTCGCATATCCTTCTACAAGAATGGACATCTATGCCCAAACTTCGCCATTTCATTTAGATACATCACAATCATAATATAACAGTAAGAATATCGAATCCTATATGCCTGTAATTCAGCAAGTTCACTACATATCCTTGTAGTATATTTATTTTTTATTTTAACCAATCGTGTAACCTAATTAAATTTATGTTTTATCTTCGGAATCTAGGATTTGAGATCATAAATGCTGCACTTTACTTGAATAAAGTGAATAATCTAATCTAATCCAATCTCTCTCATTGTACAATGAGGAATCACACGTACCGTAGCCTAAGTGAAACTTAGATAAATGTTTCAATACCTTAAGATTTTTCTATTCGCACACTGATTTTTCGAAATGAAAAAGAGTAAACTGGATTATAAACTATTATACTGTATGAATGCGAATATAATTATTATTCTATCGTTAGAAATAAATTAATTTAACTTTTGGTACATTATGAATAATTCTTATTGCAAATGACGAATGCATTCATTAGAAATAAATTAGGAGAAAGACTTTGGTTTCAGAGAGGAGAGGAACAAGTTCTCAAACAGGATGTATTGAATTTGTAACTAGACGACCAACAATGAGAAATTGAGATTAAATTTAAAGTTTTTCTTGCTTGAAGATTAACGAGAGAATCGATTATAACTTATAAGGCCTACGAAATTGCCCCACCATGCTCTTTTATCGACGCAGATGTTTTTATGAAAACCTTATCATATCGAGAGCTGATGATATTATTCCACAAAGTTCAATCAATCATCTTTTGTTGAGGCTCGATAATAATTTGAGGAGCGTCGATTGAAAACAGCATTGGGCGTCGAAAACCTTTCAGACATATGCCTTCAATTTTTGATATTCATCAGTTCAATCCAAGAGCAAAATAATTAATTAAAAAATCATACCGTACATTAAGTAGGGTATATTTATGAGCTGTTGAAGTTCATCACCATCCCAATTAGTATCACCTATTCAATAATATAAGAAGCGATACGGTACATCAAAGGTATCAGGTGAAGTCTCTTCTGAACAATAATTCAAGCAAAGATAAAAATGAAGCAATGGAGTTTTATTTATTTTTCATTCAGGATGATATTAAGAAAGTAGAACATCTTAATTTATTGTCCTGTAGTATTTTTAAGAGTGTAGTTCGTTAAAAATTTCTTTTCTGAATTGAATCAGTCATTTATGGCTATAAATTCTGAATGAGGATTATTGTGATCGTGATTCGTATTGGATCATTATTTGCGTTTTCTTTAAGCAGTGGTGAATGCTGGAGTAGGGTTAAAAAACTTCCATGTTCTTTCTAAATAGTTCTTTGGGGATTTTCCTTGGGTCTCAAAATCTCTCATCACAATCATAAAAACTTCCTTCTCCTTCAACTTGAGAATTTCAACAAATTTTTGAACCATTACTATTTTGTTTGTTGATATATGATATCGTAATTCCTATAATAGAAACTTATAGGAGACATTGATAAATATTATCGATGATTACCTACTAGTTTGAAATAAGTGTTTCTTTATTTTTTATACAGGAACAATATATCATCAACAGAGTCGTTGCCTATCCTGAATACTCAGAAATTTGATAAAGTTTCTATGTTGAAGGAAAATTTATAATGGTCGAATTTTAAAAATTTGTAGTTTGGCATGTATTACCTATGTAAGTAGAACAAGATACTTGCTAATTAAAGGATGAACAAGGAGAAAGAGCAGCATTATGTATTTGTAATTGGAACCTGAAAATAATCCAAAACAACAATTCTGGCCCATTGTTACCTAGAGGGTTGTTTTTAAATACGCGTTGTGTCCTCGAAAGTTTTCCCCATGTGGGTCAAAGTCGGTAGCACTCATATAGTTTATAGATGAGAAAAGAGTTTGAAAGTGGAATGTTGTCCACGGCTTTGCTTTCAGACAAGCATTTAATTGCGATTGGGCTGACAGAACGGGGTCGGGACGGGACGGAGTTACAACTGGCTTGGCAAATTGAAAGCGTCGATACCCCTAGCACAATTTTCAATGGAATTCAATCGCTTTCCCGTCCAAATACCTCTGGCCTCGAGTCGATGTCTGGGCGAAATATTTCCTACTGTAAGTAACTTTGTGAATAGCTTCTTTGAAACATTGATTTCTGTGGAGGGAACAAATATAAGGAATACCGCACGATCCTTTCCGATTATGAGTTTCTATATTAGAAGTTTGAAGAACAACAGCCTCGAACTATAGGCCCAATTTCAATAAATTGAAAATTCTGTCAATTCAATTTCAAAATTTCGAGTGAAAGTTGGAGAGGAGTCAACCTCTTGTGCATTTTACTACCACAATGATGACGGGTAAAAAATGTTGGATCTTGGAAACCTCAACAGAATGATGATTGTAATTCAAGTTCAGCAACTAAGCATGAACAATTTTGTTCTAGATATCTACTTAGAATAATTCTAGTTTTTCATGTGATGAATGTAGATCTCGAAAAAATTGTAATATGTTTTTTCTGAGAGAAAATTATTGTGTGAAGTAATAGGTATTGAAAAGGGTCATAACCTGAATTTGGACATTTTAATCTAAAATATGAGTAGAATGAGTTTTGGGCTAGCGCCTGTTTTTTCTTTCCTTTTATTGTATTATTCTGACGAAATGACTGTGACGTCGTTAGATGGTGATGAAGAATTAACATTAGAAATAGCATAAGGAAAATCGAGACAATTTGTTCTCGTTGAAGAAAAACATCTGTGGTGGAAAAGCGTTCCTCTATCACAATTCAGTAACATTGATTGGCCGTATTTCCGTATAATACTGTCGACAAAATCCGTACTTCAACTGTCATGCTTGTGATATTCTATCACGGTGAAAGTATTTGTAGGAGATAAGTCTCTAAATAACTGGACGAGAGAATTTAATCAAAAGGAGCCAAGTTTAAAACCGGGAAAGAGCTTCGGGAAAATGAAAAGACTTTGTATGCACTCAACTGGAGAAGGTAATCAGATTATCTGCTGTTAAGAGCTTCAGTAAACTTTTCAACCCCAAACACTTGAAAAATGTTTAGCAGAACTCATTAGATAGTTGCATAGGAAAACTCACAGTAGATTCAAGGTATTTTATCTTGGGGTGACTGCTAATTTGATGAATTGAGTAAGCTAGTTTCTTATGAATTCAAGTGGAATTAAGGCAAGCGAGACGAAATTAATATTCATGAAGGGGCCTGTGCTTCTTAAACTTGAGATGTTTTCACTCCTTATGAAAACCTACTCTCACCCAGTAACAAAACTTTCCCACCTCCCAAAAGCCTCTGTTTACTCCCTTCGCGGCACTTACTGAACTCACTTCAATTTACATCTGTAAATTTATATCTACGTTATTGTCTCATTCGTAGTCTGAAAGCAAGAGTAGTACAGCAAATAAGCTGGAGAGTTTGTTACCTTCTTTCCTTTCTCAAGATATTCATCATCATGGTGCTCCGTGCGTAATCTGTCCTTGAAAACCCTTATTAACTTGAAGAGATCTCACTTTGAGAACTTTTTTAATCGGAAATTTTGTTTGGATCGTTTGAATTCGATTACCAAGAAACAAGGGTCGGCTTCGGCTCGGCCAGTGTTGGTTCGGGGACTGTGAGTTCTGATTGAGAATTTATGGCTTTTGGGCCGGTATTGGCCGGGCTGGGGCCGTTTTCCCGTCTTGCCGGGGTGTCCTCTTGGCTTGGACGGGCTGTATAGTAGAGTGAATTTGAAACTGGCAACCAGCTGGTAGGCCTAGGCCGTTCATGGGCTGTTGAGCCAGACATACATACTATATTCATTTATCAATCAATATATTTCAAGCAATATAGATGAATATTAATACATATGAAAAATTAGAATTCAGATAGAATTATGGAGAAGAATATTCTAAAGTCAAATTGAATTAATACTACCATGTTTAACTGCCCTGGGCCACCAATAAAAATGGAGATCGAAATACTGTATGGTAATTAAATAAAGATAATAACTATGATAGTTCTGTTGTCTCCATCCATCCTTCCATTATCTCTATTATCGAACTCTATCTTTCACCTTTTTTAATAAGTTTGGTAAGGCATTCGCGATTTGTAACAGAAGGGAAAGTGCTATTCTCAGCAATTTCTTTGGCAGGGAAGTTGAAACAATTCCCCCCACAAACCATAAGAAGGTTACCAGAAACTGAAGAAATGAGGAAACTAATCAAGTAATGGCCTGATCCCACTCCTACTTTATGAGCCAATTTTTCTTTGCTTTTGATCTCTCGTTACCCAACTTCACATCTATTTCTGGCTCTAGGCTATATTGTTGTCCTGTTCCTAATAAATTATATTGTTTGGACAAAATGAAAGTTCACTTCGACAGTGTTCAAGCGTTTTATATTTTACATCAAAGCTATTGTTATAATATATGAGTATTACTGACTTTAAAGTGTATCTGTGATATGTTCAAGTTATCTACATTGAACAAGTAATAAAAACCCTCACTTGAAAAAGTTTGTTCTTTTGAAAATATTAGTAGAAGAAGAGAAATATCCAAATTGCTGCTTTTCCAAGATGTAAAAAAAATTCTGTTTAAAAACCCTCTAAATCTCCGTTCTAGAATCGTTCTTCTCCCAGTTGAAAGTTTTATGATATCATTAATTTAGTTCAATTAACAAATCACTAATAGCTCATTACAATATCTGGATAACTCTAAAAGAAGTTTTTTTTAAGAGTTTCTCTACCAAGGAATAAGCATAAGGCTTTGGTAATTTTTATTCAGTACGCTTCAGATAATAAGGAGCGAATGAGTGATAAGGGAGCTGATTGAAGGCAAATACCCGAAGTGGATTCGGGAGGATTCGGCAAGTTCGGGAATTATTTGGGGGTGGAGGGGATGACTCAGTGACAATCATGACGTTGTTCCAGCTCGGGAGTCAGTTATCTCCGCGATGTGCTATCGTAATGTCGACAAGTGTTTTGTCGCGTCAGCCAACCATTCATGAATGGTTTTGAAGACTTATTCCCATTTAAAAACTTGAAAAAAAATCTTCAATAACGTACCCTCTAATGCTCACCTATCTTTTGAGAGGTCTAGAGGAACGTTTACTTAATTTCATAAAGTTGGAAAACAAATATATAACTAAACCAGAATAATATACTACAAGTGTCTAGAGCTTGAAATGGCATTGAAAAGAAGAAAAACAATATTTCACTGTATTTTAAGTGTATGATTCCCTCAATGGGTGGTAAGTATTCAATTAGCAGTAATATAATATTATAAGATTAGATGAATTTCAAACATTCAATACGATCATCTATCGAAACTCATCTGTTCATTCATTTGTTAGACTATAAGTTATCTGCAGTAAAAATATGAACTAACTCATCTAATCGCAAAAATAACTGTGAAAACATCTTTATCGGACATAATATTCAAGAATTGCTTCAAAATATTTCAAATTAGTTTATCTAATACCTTCACTGAACCATTGATACTAGAACTTCTATATTCAATCTTTTGAGAAATCTTTAGAAACGCACGAAATATGATAATAATAATTATGAGAACTTATATAGATGGCGAATAAAGTTAGGACGATTTGAAAATCTTTTGATTGAGTTCTCTAGATACTTCAGCTGAACCTATGTATGGAATTTGAACTTTTTAATCTAGAACATCCTGAGAAACCTGCAAAAACGCTAAGAAATACAGTACCTACAGAACCAATAACTCACGTAACTTTTCGAACAAGAAATTTTAAGACCCAGGCTGAACTTGTCTACCAAATTTCAACATTCTCTGTTCATGAGTTTTCGAAAGAGCAAAGAAAACGCTTTTAGCTATTCTGGTCCTATAAACACACCGATTCTGGTCCTATCGTTGGGGAATTTTCAAAACCCGTTCTTGGTGCGCGTCTAATTGAAAATGCCTAACATAATTATTTGAATGCATTCGTTTCAGTAGATTCATAGTTTTTCCATTTCGCTTCCAAAAGCTACTGAGTATTTATAAGTATTGATTGGATCAAGGCGCAGGATATGCAACCCGCGATGCATCTACAACTTTGAAAAAACCTTATTACTGGCGTAATCTTAAAAGGATTCTAAAAATATTTTAGCACATCATGTAGGCTCAATCTGAACCTGCTTACCTGTTTAGCACAACATTTCTAGACCAGGGTGCGTTCATGTCGGAGCTTTGCTTACATCAGCAGTACATGCTTTATACAATACACTACAGCTGATATGGACTCCGACATGAATGGACTCCTGATAACGATTCTCCGACATGAACGCACCCTTTAAGATGAACCTCTCCACTAAATTTCAACATTTTCTACCAATGGTTCTCGAAAAAATCAAAGGAAACGCGGACACATTATAGAAGAATATTGTCTATTGGTCGTATCTTTGGCAAGTTAAAAAAATACGTTCTTATGATAAAACGCATTAAAATGATTAGATGGCAACTGGAACAGCTAAGTACCCCCTCACCCCCTCCCGCACCAATAGACGTTGGTATATTGTCAGGTGTATTATGAAAATATAAATTACTTTGCATTTAATTGAAAAATAAATGAAAATCAAACACCCTTTTAAAAAACTTATTAAAATTATTAAAACACAGACATGTTTCGGCACATTAGGCCATTATCAATGTGGATAAAATAATAATGAAATAAGTAAACAAGATTAAAAATATAAGTCTAAATAATATTATATGATTGCAATTGAAAGCGTATGTTATAACTCCTATTCACACCAAAATCTTGGGTTTTAAAATAGTTTTTCTAAAATTGGATTATTATTAAAATTATCTTCATTTAATATTTTGTTATCATTCAACTTTTTTCTGTGTTTTAATGATTTTAAAGTTTTTTAAAAGGGCGTTTGATATTCATTTATTTTAAATGGCCCTAAGTTTTAAAGTTCAATTACTTTTTATTTATAATCAACTTAATTGGCGATGTTGCAACATACAATGTTGTAACAACTCTCGACTATTTTCATGTGTTTGACTCTAGTACGTGCCTAAGGACCAACTGAACATGCATGAAAATTTTGAACGTATTTGGTTCAGTATATTATAGAGACTATAATTATGAAAAGTGTCTATGAATCAGTTTAGCTTATGAATCATTCAGTCAGTGACATTTCAGAGCAAAGAAATGCATTAGAAACACTTTTTTACAGAATTATCGAAAATCTCTTGGATCGGCCGTTAGACCCAATCTAACGTATTTTGTGGAAATCCACCAATTCCATAACTACACTTTTCTGAAAGTTACTGATTTCTTAATTGGATTGAATTAAATTTTATTCTATCTGAATTGTAAGAACATATTAAAAATAAACATTTCAACTCCGAAATAGAATTGAAATTGAAACAGGAATCCTCATTCTGCTCATTTTCATTATGTTTTCTGCTCTGTATAACTCTTCCTTGAACAAAGCTGTTTCGATTCATCATTGAATTTAATTGAAATAGAACCAGTCTAATAACTCACATCAGTATCTTATTGAATAATGGCTCTTGTCATGGAAAGCTGGCTCTTGACATTAGATAATTTGGAGATAAGCTTCTTGAATTTCGTATGATATAATATCTTGTACGAGTTTGTGCAGCTGCGAACAAAGGAAAATTTCTCCTTCGGTTTCCACCAACTCACTTGAAAATCCAGCGCTGACTGCTGAAATGCTTGTTTACGTCCTCTGGCGATGACTGCTGCCATTGACGGATTCGTTCAACAAAAGATGAATAGATGAAAAGTCCCCAGAAATGTTTGAAGCTCGGACAGTCGATTCAAACTCTAACACTGTACAAGCTGAAAATACAACTTGGAAGCGTTGCCGACCTCACTTTTACAATAATGAAAAGTGTCATGAGCAATTTTCTTTCACGAGACACTACACAAACATACGGATACTTTTCCATGAAGAAGGTTTACAAGAATGGTTAACTACCTACACATACTATTTGAAAAGTATGTTTTGTCAATGGCTCAACAGCCCATGAATGGCTTAGGCCTACCAGCTGGTTGCCAGTTACACTCCACTATCTGCAGAAATTAATGATTAGGTAATTTGAAAAGTATGAATTGTAGAAAACTATAGCAAACATCGTTCATCGAAAAGTTGTTAACAATGGAGAAAATAATTCTTATTATTTTATCTGTGAGAAGGAGATTGTAAAAAATAAATGTTTCTAAATTTTTAATTTAGGAATAAATATGGGAAAAGAAAACGTGTAGCTTGAAAGATCGATTTTCTTGGTTTGAAGCTCAATCACTGTAAAAGGTGAAGTTCAACTCCAGCCCTGAACATTAATGAGCGCTTGTCTGTTACACGATTGGAAGGTTCGAATTAATAGTTCTATTTTTTCTGTATGAGCTCAAAACGACTGGGTGGTTTGCAGGTAATGTACAGATTCCTTTCCTCCAAAGCCAATAGTCTAGAATACACTCGTAAATAGAATAAAATTAATATTGGTCACTCAGATTTAACATATTGATGAGGAACTAGTGCATATGAGTCATTCAAATATTTGAAATAAGTGGATGGCCATTCACGACAATATAATTAATAATTGCAAATATAGGGATCAGCCAGAGGCACTTCTTCTTGGGCTCTAGTTTACAGAGTTTATATATTTTTTAATTCTTCATTGACCCATGACTTATCACGTTAAGTGCCGATGTTGAATCTCGAATTAACTTTAGAGACTTCAAAAAAAGTCTTCAATATTTTATTCATTATCTACGAAAATATAATCAACTCAAATATATTTCTTAATTTTTTAATACTCAAATATATCATCTAATAAAATTGGTCACGAGCCTCCGTATGTTCTGCTGAAATACAGTAGCAATCAGTGTAAATCCTTCGACCTTAGCGTTAACAGGTTTACTTAACTCCCAGAGGGCCAACACGAGCTGGCATTGGGATGTCTGACCGGCATGCAACTGAACGTGACGAGTAATTAATTGCCATCACTTCGCAATTCGATCGAACTTTGTAGGACGAACTCTGTCGTCCAGAATTAAGGAGGCACTGAAATATATAAAATCGGACATCGCGTGGCCCAGGGAGGGACCAGCTAGTGTGTGCATGGGTGTGTGATTGTGTGCGAATTAAATCCAATCGCTACTCTTTCTACTGACCAGCTTCATCAGTTCAGTTTGATGAGTTTGGAATTGGCTGTTTATAAAAACCTTCAATATATTCCCATGAAGTGGCGTGCTTCGAGGGTGTAGTTGACTTGAGAAAGTTTCCATATATTTGTCACGAAATTATTAAAACATTTTTTGAAACCTTCAAACTAAAAAGGCAAGTTTTCAACAGTCGAAAAGTTTTTCCTGGTAAATTAATATTTCAGTTCTTTCTGTCTGATAATCCCGAACTGCCCTTGACGTATAATGCTCCAGACAATTTAGAGAAACTTATCAAGAGAATTATATATTTATTTCTATCAAGAGTTTCATATACATTAAATATGCATTGTTTTCACAATCGAACTGGAGGTACGTGAATCTCAACTATTTTCACAATTTTTAGTTTGGAGATTATGTTTTTCGGGATGGAATGTTGCCCAATTATACTCTTCTGCAGGCAATAGATTTGACATTGAATGGAACAGAGTTGTTGAAGAAATTCCAGTTCCACAAGATTTTTTCGTCAATCAAGATAATAATATTCTGCAAACAGGCTGAAACAGCCTACACCTTTAAAGGGATTTCTCTTGCATTCCCGATTCTCATCACGGTATTGCTCATGAATTATTCACTCCAGCCTGATTCAACTGTTCAATTATTTCACTAATTGAATGTGATCCTTGCAACTTTCCAACTTGGAATAGAATAATACGAAAAAAGTTCACGAGAAATCCAGATTTTGCTGGTTCGATGGAATTCTAGAACGACATGAACCTCTGGAGAGAGAAGAAATCAAGCAACATTTGAAATCTCATTTCAAACTCTTCCAACTCTTAAATCTTATTGGGTTTTCTATTGTATCAATGCATCAACAGTATTCATTTTACTCTTCCATAAATTTTAATTTCTACAAATTATATGCTCATATTAGCAATTGATGTGAAATATTGAAGGAATATGAATTTTTTGCTCCACTTTACAAGTGATTATTGAAATAATAAAACATGAATTCCAAATATCATAGCAAGACTGATTCGATGGAAATTGAAGTATAACGAGAAACAATATTGAGTCCTGGAGAGTACTCCAAAACTGAACACTATCCTTAAGTAGTCAACCATGAACATACAATGGCAATGATAAAGGAATTTTGATTCAAGAAAAAGATGATTTCTCCTCCGTAAATGCTCAAGTACTCAATATAATACTCCATCTCATAGAACCCATTGCTCAAGAAGTAGCTATTTCAATTGAATGATAGCAGCGGAATCTCAGCCACTATAATTTCTTCTCTTCCCCAACAATATCTCCATCTTTCAGACGAATTGTCTCGGAATTTAATATTTCTTTGGAGATCCTTGGCCTCTCTTAACTGTCTACTCGCTTTCAAGAGCTCATTCACTTCAATAACAATCTTCTTCAATATTGCAGTGACTTGAACAATATTTGTGGTATTGTGATATAAGAACGCACTCAAACTAGACTAATATATAGAAGTACTAATTACAAAATGAAGTTCTGCTTATTTTTTGAGTTCTTTGGAATGAATGCGGCGTTATATTGTAATTGAATACAGTAACAGTGAATACATACTCCCAGTATGCTTTTTGATGATCTTGAAAGTTTTTTGAGCTTCTCTTCAAACTTCAATTATTCTCTTCAAACTGAGATTGTTTGAAAGATATGAAATCATTGAATGAGAAATGAGAGAGAATAATATTGTATTTGAATTTGCAGCTCCCAAGAGGAAACTGACAAATCATTTCACGAAATTGCACGAATGATTATTATGTATAATAATATCAGTAATACGAGTATTGGAATATTGGAATAATGATCATTCTATAATATTATAACTGGAGATAAGTCGTGGGGTACCTAGTACATTGATTCAATACCAGCAGCAAGTTTGTATTTCTGAGCATCTAACATCTGCATCTATACAATGCAGAAGAGGTAGAAATGAGACTTTGGGACGTCAATTTTTGCAATAGTAGGCCTAATAATAATTTCAATAGTTGATAACAGTTTTACATTGAAAATCCGCAACTTATCATAGTATGGCTCTGACGTGGAATCTACGTATAATTCTATATGTAATGAAATACCGAATAATTATTATATTACGAGTCATGTTATAATACGGTTATCATAAAAAACCTTTTCTGAAACTTTTCTACACATTCTACATTTTTCCTTCAACAACATGGACGTTTCATATTGGATTCGATGTAACCAGATGTGATGCTGATCTATTTGAATTAGGAAGAATACTATTTTTACTTTATCAGCATTTTTGACAATAGAGAAATCAAACTCATCTCATGGAACAATTTCTAGCCAATCATCAGGAAAACAGTCTCCTGTAATGGGATTCCTGTAAACTTCTCCCGAGCAAGAAATCAGAATCTGTTACAACTGAAAGAGAAGCACAATAGAGATCTTCATGATTGTTTGTTTAAGAGGCTTTGCGCTTTGGTTTGGTGGAATCAATCGGATTCGAAAACTGCTCCACAAAGCGACTATTCTCAAACGAACTGTTATCTTTTGACTCAAAAACTGTTCTCCACTCGTAAACAAGCCAACAGCGCTTCCAAAGCTCTTCATGAAAAGTTTCTTTGTTCTTTTGAGAAGGACAGAGCTTCTTATCACCTTTCAGTGATCTTTCGATAATTAGTTGAGCTCGAAGTCATTTTGTTTGTTGCTGAGATTCATTCATTTTTGCATGAAGTATTGCATCAATACTAGTATTTTTGTAATCTTTGTATTTCACTGAGTATACATTACAACCTCACTTGCTATGGAATAAGTGAAATATTTACATTGCAGGTGAAATAAGGAACTTCTGTAAGTCAGAATGAATTGAAAAGTAATTATCAAAAAGTCTTCATTTTCTTAGCATGTTGATGGTCTTCTGTTCCGTGTCCCTCTGTTTACTGTTGTACTCTATAAGTAACTATTAGTACTCTCTTAAGGTTGAGACCGCACTGCCGGTGGGTAGAGCCTGGATGGTGGGGGGTAGTTAGTAAAGAACATACACACCATCCACAGTAATACATCGTATGAATGGTATGTGTTCAGCCGCCATCTTGAAATTCTTAAATATGGACAACCTAACCTCAAAAAACAGAATGACGTCATACCATTCATAGGGTGGTACCCAGTTCACCGTACTGGACACTTCACAGTCCCATCACGCGCGCCATCTATGAGTCAATTACAAATTTCAACACAGGTAATCTAGAAGAGTCTGTTCCTATTCAGAAGGCCGATATTCAAAAATAATGATCTGATTGATGAAATAATGGTTTATTATTGATAAAAATACTATTTCAGTTATAAAAATCTTATTTGATTGTATGATAAGTATGAAAATTTCCTTTTTATCGAAATTCATGAATTGTATTGGATAAATGAATTTGCAACATTCACCAACTACAAATGTCACCAATGAAGATTTGAAAATTATTTTCAAGATTAATTTATGATCTTTATTTGTTTAAAAACCAATTTTAGAATGATTCTATGAATTAATGAAATACAATGATCAAGTTGTTGTCTTCTGATATATCTTTGATATTCAAAAGGCTGTAGTAATGACGCCCAATTCAACCGCCAAAATTCAAAAGCTTTCTGCCAACTTAATGAATTCCACTTCAAATAGATAATTTACCAAAGCTCTCTCATTTAGAAGTGAATCATCCACTAGTAAAAAAGTAATGTTATCGATTGGAAAATTATTAAATAATTTTGTTCATGGCTGATAGAGGAAATCTAATTTTTTATCTGAAATTACTCAAATTAATTTGGCTTTAAACCAAAGGAAAATATTAGTGTAGTTACTCTACTGAATAGACTATTATCTACTGTTAATCTAAACTAAACTGTTATCTATTATAATGCATTCCATAAATTATTTGATTTGGTATTATTACCTAAACAATATAAAATCGCTTATTATTCTAAGAAGGGCTTCAATAAATATGACAATAATTGTATGGATAAGAAGAAAACTGTAAATGGAACGACTTGATTATTAAAATAACTTGAGTTTATTAAAAAAATGTTTCATAAGTCAATAATTTTTTCGGATTTTTCAACAGAACTAGTTTATTGAAGATAAAATTTTGTATTAGCTTATTAATTTCAATAACACAATGATTTCTGTTATCAAATTTTAGTTTTATAACTTACAATTTAGAAAATCTTGGATGCGGTAGGCCTACACTCCTGAATTTAATTTATATGTTCTCAAGTAAGTTACGGTATTTAAAGTTTTTCCTAGTTTCTCAATTTGCTTAATGGATGTTATGCTTCTTCTTTATTTAGGCTCCTATGAATTACAGAGACTACTTACTATATTATACAGTCTCTGTAGGTAGCCTACTATGGGAAACATTTTTCAGATTGATGAATTAACACTATTTTCTGAATAAAAAAGATTTATGAAATTTTGATGATATATTGACATGAAAATTTGCTGAATCATGATATACATGTCCAAGAATAGACTCATCAAAGAGTACCATATTCTAAAATGACATGTGTAGTTTGGAAAAAAACCAGAAATAATTAGCTCACTGGCCTGATTCTCATTAAAAAATGAACATTATTATTGCTGGAGAATACTCCATACTTGTAAACATTAAATAATTATGGCTTTTGCATAAAGTAAGCCATTTTTAATTATAAATATCAAAATATTGAATAATCCTCAGTTTTAGAATAATGTTCAAAAATTGAAAATCAAGGAATGAAGTAGGTCAGCTCAAAGAATAAATCATTGAAAAAAATTATATAGACCTATAGGTACCTTTTTTACAATGTTTATTCAACTTGCTTAGGGCCTTGTCTGCCAGGTAAAAATTTTGTAAAGCAGTTTTAATCCACTTCCCGACGAACTAGAGACTAGAAACTTTCAGAATAGATCAAAACCTGATAACAATGCAACCTTCAATAGTTTTTATTAAGATTAGTTTTGTATTTTGATTAAGAAGAGGAAAATAAATTTTCTGTCTGTCTTTGAATCTCTCTATATTATATTGAATTTATAAATATATTCTGTCATCAATTTGATTATCATAAAAAAGTTGGGCGCATTCTAATATTAAACATGCGTTCTAATATTGAAGCACTCAATTTATGCACATAAAATTATATAACTTTGAATGAGAGAAGTCCAGGATCTTGAAGGGATTGGAATGATAAGTACAAGTTCTGGTAAAGACAGCTCTATATTCTCCGCCCTTCACATTTGGGGCCATACTAAATATATTTTGTAATGAAACTATTGTAAGTACAGATTAGAAATTCAAATCCAATATAAATTGAAATACAATTCAAAAAATAATTTGGAAAAAAGACAAATATTTAATTAACCTGGAAGAACATGGATAGAAGCGATTAAGCCTCCAAAATATGAAAGTGGAATAACAAACGATAAAATATACAACCATACAACCTACATCAATTTAAATTCAATAGCTCATTTGACAACAATCAATAAAGATTTTACAAGAGTTTTTTAATATGAAACAAATACAGTATGTAAATTACATTTATTTTTTATTCAGTGGCTATATACAATCACGGTTGCCCATTCACTTTGGACACTGTCTGTAGTAGTAGGCATACCTGCTGATGATTGATCCTGCAAAACAAAAAAATTGATATAACTTAACATACAAATTAAGTGAAATAACAATTAAACATAATACAATAATAAAATTATCACATTATAATATCCTAAAACCTGGATAATTCAATAATGAAGCATGAAAAAGCACAGCTTTTCATGAAAAAAGATCTTGGTGAACAAGAAATGGTAAGAAGCTGAAAATCACTGAAAAACCCCCTATAAATCGAAAGTACATGGATATATAGATGATTTTCTACGATAAATTATATCTTTATAATATCCTCAACCTGAATAATAACCCAATAAAGCATGGGAAAGCATAGTTTACCTTGATAAATGAATCTTTGTTAATGATAACTGCAAACAGTAGGAGGAATTCAACGAAAGACCCCCTATGAATCAAGAGTGTATGGATATTCAGATGATTTTCTTCAGTGAATTATTTCTTTATAATATCCTAAACCTAAATAATTAACCAATACAGCATTGAAAAGCAAAATTTTTCATGAAAAAAAAATCTTTGTTAATGAGAACTGGAAACATAAGGGGGAATTTAACGCAAACCCCCCTATAAATCAAGAGTATATGGATATTTGGACGATTATATTTTTTGAATTATTCCTTTATGATATCCTAAACCTAAATAATTGACCAATAATGCATGGAAAAGCATAGTTTTCCTATAAGAACAATCTTTGTTAATGAGGACTGGAAACAGTGGGGGGAATTTAACGCAAAACCCCCTATAAATCGAGGGTACATGGATATTTTGATGGTTTTCTACAGTTTATTATATCTTTATAATATTCTGAACCTAAATAATTGACCAATAAAGCATGGAAAAGCATAGTTTTCCTTCAAGGAAAATCTTTCTGAATGAGAACTGGAAACAGTAGGGGAATTCAACGCAAAACCCCCTATGAATCAAGGGTACATGGATATTTAGATGATTTTCTTCGGTGAATTATGTCTTCATAATATTCTGAACCTGAATGATTGACCAATAGAGCATGGAAAAGCATAGTTTCCTTACAATAAAAATCTTTCTGAATGAGAACTGGAAACAGTAGGGGGAATTCAACGCAGAACCCCCTTTAAATGAGGCGTACATGAATATTCAGATGATTTTCTTCGGTGGAATATATCTTCATAATGTCCAAAACATGAATAATTCACCAATAAAGCTTGAAAAAGCATAGTTTCTCTTCAAGAAAAATCTTTCTGAATGAGAACTGGAAACAGTAGGGGGAATTCAACGCAAAACCCCCTATAAATCATGGGTACATGGATATTTTGATGGTTTTCTACAGTGTATTATATCTTCAAAATATTTTGAACCTAAATAATTGACCAATAAAGCATGGAAAAGCATACTTTTCCTTCAAGAAAAATCTTTCTGAATGAGAACTGGAAACAGTAGGGGGAATTTAACGCAAAACCCCCTATAAATCAAGGGTACATGGATATTTTGATGGTTTTCTACAGTGTCTTATATCTTTATAATATTCTAAACCTAAATAATTGACCATTAAAGCTTGGAAAAGATTAGTTTCTCTTCAAGAAAAATCTTTGTCAATGAGAACTGGAAACAGTAGGGGAATTTAACGCAAAACCCCCTATAAATCATGGGTACATGGATATTTTGATGGTTTTCTACAGTGTATTATATCTTCAAAATATTCTGAACCTAAATGATTGACCAATAAAGCATGGAAAAGCATACTTTTCCTTCAAGAAAAATTTTTCTGAATGAGAACTGGAAACAGTAGGGGGAATTTAACGCAAAACCCACTATAAATCAAGGGTACATGGATATTCAGATGATTTTCCTCGGTGTAATATATCTTCATAATGTCCATAACCTGAATAATTCACCAATAAAGCTTGTTAAAGCATAGTTTCTCTTCAAGAAAAATTTTCCTTCAAGAAAAATTTTTCTGAATGAGAACTGGAAACAGTAGGGGGAATTTAACGCAAAACCCCTATAAATCAAGGGTACATGGATATTTAGATGATTTTCTTCGGTGAATTATGTCTCTATAATATTCTGAACCTAAATGATTGACCAATAGAGCATGGAAAAGCATACTTTTCCTTCAAGAAAAATCTTTCTGAATGAGAACTGGAAACAGTAGGGGGAATTCAACGCAAAACCCCCTATAAATCATGGGTACATGGATATTTTGATGGTTTTCTACAGTGTATTATATCTTCAAAATATTCTGAACCTAAATAATTGACCAATAAAGCATGGAAAAGCATACTTTTCCTTCAAGAAAAATTTTTCTGAATGAGAACTGGAAACAGTAAGAGGAATTTAACGCAAACCCCACTATAAATCAAGGGTACATGGATATTCAGATGATTTTCCTCGGTGGAATATATCTCCATAATGTCCATAACCTGAATAATTCACCAATAAAGCTTGTTAAAGCATAGTTTCTCTTCAAGAAAAATTTTCCTTCAAGAAAAGTTTTTCCGAATGAGAACTGAAAACAGTAGGGGGAATTTAACGCAAAACCCCCTATAAATCAAGGGTACATGGATATTTAGATGATTTCCTTCGGTGAATTATGTCTCTATAATATTCTGAACCTAAATGATTGACCAATAGAGCATGGAAAAGCATAGTTTTCCTTCAAGAAAAATCTTTCTGAATTAGAACTGGAAACAGTAGGGGGAATTCAACGCAAAACCCCCTATAAATCAAGGTTCACAAGGGTACATGGATACTTTGATGGTTTTCTACAGTGCATTATATCTTTAAAATATTCTGAACCTAAATAATTGACCAATGAAGCATGGAAAAGCATACTTTTCCTTCAAGAAAAGTTTGTCTGAATGAGAACTGGAAACAGTAAGGGAATTCAACGCAAAACCCCCTATAAATCAAGGGTACATGGATATTTAGATGATTTTCCTCGGTGAATTATGTCTTCATAATATTCTGAACCTGAATGATTGACCAATAAAGCATGGAAAAGCATAGTTTCCCTACAGTAAAAATCTTTCTGAATGAGAACTGGAAACAGTAGGGGGAATTCAACGCAAAACCCCCTTCAAATGAGGCGTACATGAATAATCAGATGATTTTCTTCGGTGGAATATATCTTCATAATGTCCAAAACATGAATAATTCACCAATAAAGCTTGTAAAAGCATAGTTTCTCTTCAAGAAAAATTTTTCTGAATGAGAACTGGAAACAGTAGGGGGAATTTATCGCAAAACCCCCTATAAATGAAGGGTACATGGATATTTAGATGATTTTCTGCGTTGAATTATGTCTTTATATTATTCTAAACCTAAATAATTGACCAATAAAGCATGGAAAAGAATAGTTTTCCTTCAAGAAAAATCTTTCTGAATGAGAACTGGAAACAGTGGGGGGAATTTAACGCAAAACCCCCTATAAATCATGGGTACATGGATATTTTGATGGTTTTCTACAGTGTATTATATCTTCAACATAAAAATTTTGAACCTAAATAATTGACCAATAAAGCATGGAAAAGCATACTTTTCCTTCAAGAAAAATCTTTCTGAATGAGAACTGGAAACAGTAGGGGGAATTCAACGCAAAACCCCCTATAAATCAAGGGTACATGGATATTTTGATGGTTTTCTACAGTGTATCATATCTTTATAATATTCTGAACCTAAATAATTGACCATTAAAGCTTGGAAAAGCATAGTTTCTCTTCAAGAAAAATCTTTGTCAATGAGAACTGGAAACAGTAGGGGAATTTAACGCAAAACCCCCTATAAATCATGGGTACATGGATATTTTGATGGTTTTCTACAGTGTATTATATCTTCAAAATATTCTGAACCTAAATAATTGACCAATAAAGCATGGAAAAGCATACTTTTCCTTCAAGAAAAATTTTTCTGAATGAGAACTGGAAACAGTAGGGGGAATTTAACGCAAAACCCCTATAAATCAAGGGTACATGGATATTTAGATGATTTTCTTCGGTGAATTATGTCTTAATGATATTCTGAACCTAAATAATTGACCATTAAAGCATGGAAAGCATACTTTTCCTTCAAGAAAAATTTTTCCGAATGAGAACTGGAAACAGTAGGGGGAATTTAACGCAAAACCCCCTATAAATCAAGGGTACATGGATATTTAGATGATTTTCTTCGGTGAATTATATCTTCATAATATCCTAAATCTGATTAATCAACCAATAAAGCATGGATTAGCATAGTTTTTCATTAAGAAAGATCATTGTTAATTAGAACTAGAAACAGTAACAAGATAACCCTTTTCTTCAGTGGATTATCTAATTACATTTTTCTTGTTGAATTAATTAATAGTGACTTACTTCATATATATGCGGTAGACTGACTTCAAGTCCTGTATCTTCATAGGATGAAATTAGACTTTCAATTTCTAAGCCAATAGCAACTTCATAACCGCCAAGTGGGAATGTTGTGCCTGTGAAAAAAAAATTAATTAAACTCAGTCCATTGATGAGATAATATTTGAAAGTTTATTCACTTATTTTGCACTGGAATTACTAGTCGAATTACTGGTTGAGCCAAGAAACATTCTGAAAATGATTGCAGATCGGTCAATATTGTAGATATCATCTCTAAAATTTGAGACCAAATTTATCATTTTTGAACTAATACTGGAGTCATTTTTCCATCTTGCCTTTATAACTCTCAATATATGTAAATATTAGGCCTACCTTGTTCAAATTCGTTGCATTGAATCTCAAAGTGATATGTTTTAAATGAGTTAATATGCGTTTTATAAGAATTTTTAATTACTTGAACTTACTCAGTTGTTATTATTGTTGTTATTAAATGTTAAACTTAACTAATCATGAAGACTAGACTAATTTCTTGACTAAAAACTTGAGATTTCCAATTTCTTGACTAAAACAGATAGATGAACATAACCAACAATAACAAAGTCGAAATGCGCCAATGCCTTTTAGTTATTATGATTTTCAGAGCAGAGATATTAAAGAGTAGCATGAGATTGACAAAATTCTACCACCAGGTTCGTACGTGTTTGTTTACGGGAGTGTGAAGTGTCCAGTACGGTGAACTGTCCCTGCCCCCATTCATACGATGTATTACTGTGGATGGTGTGCATGTTCTATACTAACTACCCAGGCTCTACCCACCGGCAGTGCGGCCTCAGCCTTAAGAGAGTACTAATAGTTACTTATAGAGTACAACAGTAAACAGAAGGACACGAAATCAACGACATACCACAAAAAAAGGTTACCCCCTTTTTTGCATTTGGCAACCAGACTAATATCACCAGCAATGGTCCATCATTTGTAGGCTGTCAGCTGCGGTCGGTAACGCAATAACGCTGGTTCAGAGAAACGATGTTCAAAATTAATTTAATAATTATAATTGTTATACGTCACCAGAATCATCTTATTAGAATTCTCTTTGTTTCTGATCAAAATTCCATAATTAGATACCCGCATAATACCTTATACACTAGTCATTAATTCTTGATAAGTAATGGCAGAGGGATGATAAACGAATTTAATTATGATAATACAGGTAAAAAATTTCAATTATGTACACTTAGATAGGAAAGTGCGTACACTTACATTTGTGTACATAACAGGAAAGATTGGAAGGATGAATCTGCCATATAATCACGTTTAATATTTTACAAAAAAATCGAAGTTTTTCATCCAAATTTTGAAAAGAATTACATCAAAAATAATAATATGTACGTTGGTAATAATGTTATTATTATAATAATAATATTATTATGAGTCAGGTAATCTCTACTCGATATTTCCTTCTAAACGTCTCTCATGAAATACTGTGATGGCGATTTATAAAAAACTCAAATCGATGATACGCATAATTTAGAAAAATTCAAACCAGCAATAATTTTGAACTCTATTCGAGTGTGATCCAACACTAGGTTGGGGGGGGGAAGGTCATGGGGTTGGTTTACGATTCTACTCAATTCTTGGAAAATATTACTTTTCCATATACGTATTATATAATAAAAATGACCATAGTGTGATACTGGAACAAAAAATTACTGGTATTATAGAATAAACTCAGAAATCTCAATTATTCCATGACAATGTAGCGAATTCAACGCTCCTGAAAGGAATGTATGAACAAAGATCAGAACCTGAGAACATCACACTTTGAAAGCCTATGCTTGCTCTCTCACTGGATAACGCGTTACAGGCAGCTTTTGCTTACAAAACTAATGGAATTCCAAAACATGCTTAGCGATTTTGGCAGATAATGTTCCCGTTCCTAGGGACTGTTTTGGAATTTCGTCCAAATATTCTAGATTAACAGAGCTTCCGAGTCTTTCAATTGAGATTCCTCTGTCACGGTATTTCTATCGATTCAAGCGTACGAAATATCAATACCAAATAATGCTCTGTATAATATGGTTTTGAGATTATTTTTCAGTGAACTATATAAACACTCCATGAACACTAAGCATGTTGAAGTGAATAAGTGAGAGCACTAGAATATTGTTAATTCCATGAACATTAGTTCATTAATTTATAACCATACTCGAGATTTAATGCATGATATTGGCTTTTCAAACGTTTTAATGATCTTCATCAATGTAAGACAATTCTAGTTATCTCTATACTAGCCGGCAGGTTCGCTTCGCTCGCCTTCTCCGCCTAGCCAGGGGGCTCCGCCACCTGGACCCCCGACAGTATAGGCAGTGTAAGTGAGTCAAACAGGCTCGCTTCGCTCCCCTGCAAAACCTCTGTCAGTGTCAGCTGAGACAAACAGGCTCGCTTCGCTCGCCTCCAAATTCCGTTCAGTAGGGATTTGAAATTTATTGAGCACAGCATTTCTATACCTCATCTGGACCTGTTTACCTAATTTCAACATTTTCTGCCAATTTGTTCTAGAAGAGTGAAAAATCTAAGAAAAACTCCGAAATTTCAAAAAATAGTAAAACGCTAATATTAAGCGTAACCTTGGGAAGTACATAGTTTGAAACTTGATTCAATATCTTCCAAATTGATTCATCTATAATCTCGCCGAACCATTCAGTTTACAGTTAGGATTGGTCTTATCAAGGCGGAAGAAATGCAACCCGCAACACATCTACAATTTTGAAAACCTGATTACAGGCGTAATCTTGAACGGATTGCAAAAATATTTTAAAACAACATTTCTAGACCTTATCTGAACCTGCCCACCAAATATCAACATCAGTCAGTCAGTCAGTGCCATTTCGCTTATATAGATATAGATATAAAAGCGAAATGGCACTGATTCATTCATCCATTCATCACCAGAACTAAAAATCCACTGAACCGAATGCGTTCAAATTTGGCAGGCATGTTCTATTGGACGTTTAGACGCGCGCTAAGAAGGGATATTTAAAACTTTTCAAGGATACGCCAAATATTTGAGTTTCTCTATAGTTTTTCTGCGTTTTCTTCATTTTTTCGAGAACCAATCGGTAGAAAATGTTCATATTTAGTAGGCAGGTTCAGATAAGGTCTAGAAATGTTTTGTTGAAATATTTTTGAAATACGTTCAAGATTACGCGAGTAACCAGGTTTTCAAAATTGTATATGTATTGCGGGTTGCATATCTTCCGCCTTGATTCGACAAAGTCTAACTGTAAATTCAATGGTTCAGGGAGATTATAAATGAACTAATTGGGAAGATATTAAATCAAGTTTCAAACTATGTCCAATACACTTCCTAAGGTTGCGCTCAATATTAGCTTTTTACTATTTTTGGAGTTTTTCTTAGTTTTATCGAGAACCAATTGGCAGAAAATGTTGAAATTTGGTAAACAGGCCCGGATTCTGAAGAAAAAGTTGAATGGCGGCGATTGTGTAAATCTTACCCAAATCTCAGTAATGGCGATCAAAAATCGCAAAATCGCTACTAAACACAAATTCATCACTTGTGCTATGTTTTGTCAATTTTGCGATTTTGGAATGCCATTTCCGAGATTTGGGGAAGATTTACAAAATCGCCGTCACATAACTTTTTCTTCAGAATCCGACTCTCTTCAACTTCCATTAATAAAAAATACAATTTTATGATTCCTTATCCAGTTATAACCCTTATTGTTGAAAAAATAGCGTTTTCTAGCATATTTTTCTAATTATCTCAATAACTGTTGAAGTTACAAACTTGGAACTGGTTTCATTGAATTCCTCAGCTAATTTTACATAGGAATTGATTATTTTGGAACCTCACTAAAGCTTCTAAAAAATTAGAAAAATTAATATATTTTGTAAAATCTCAATTTTCCGCCATTGTTATCTCGGTAACAAAGCGTTTTTCGGGGTTGGTCCCATGGAACTTTTTGTCTACTAGGTGTAAGGAATCAGCCTGAGAAGTATTGCACATTCCTCCTGAAACACCCTGTATAGAACAGTTTGGCGTTGGAGGAACCTTTCAGCATGGATGTCCCGGTTAATGTCTAATATTACACTGTACTGATAGTGATGAGGGGGCTAGACCGCGGCGTAACGCGTCGGCTGTTTCCCCTTCCACTTCGTCATCTCAGATCGTAAATCTATATCTATATGAGCGAAATGGCACTGACTGACTGACTGACTGATTCATTCATCCATTCATCACCAGAACTAAAAATCCACCGAACCGAATGCGTTAAAATTTGGCAGGCATGTTCAGTTGGACGTTTGGACGCGCGCTAAGAACGGATTTTAAAAACTTTTCTGGGATACGCTAAATATTTGAGTTTTTCTATAGTTTTTCGGCGTTTTCTCAGTTTTTCGAGAACCAATTGGCAGAAAATGTTGAAATTTGGTAAACAGGTCCAGATTAGGTCAAGAAATGCTGTACTCAATGAATTTCGAATCCCTTCTGAACGGAATTTGCAGGCGAGCGAAGCGAGCCTGTTTGTCTCAGCTGACACTGACAGAGGTCTTGCAGGCGAGCGAAGCGAGCCTGTTTGACTCACTTATACTGCCGATACTGTCGGGGGTCCAGGGGGCGGGACCCCCTGGCTGGGCGGAGAAGGCGAGCGAAGCGAGCCTGCCGGCTAGTCTATATATAAAAGCGAAATGGCACTGATTCATTCATTCATTCATTCATCACCAGAACTAAAAATCCACTGAACCGAATGCGTTCAAATTTGTCAGTTGGACGTTTAGACGCGCGCTAAGAACGGATTTTAAAAACTTTTAAAGGATACGCCAAATATTTCTGTTTTTCTAGAGTTTATCGGCGTTTTCTTCATTTTTTCGAGAACCAATCGGTAGAACATGTTCATATTTAGTAGGCAGGTTCAGATAAGGTCTAGAAATGTTTTGTTGAAATATTTTTGCAATTCGTTCAAGATTACGCCAGTAATGAGGTTTTCAAAATTGTAGATGTGTTGCGGGTTGCATATCTTCCGCCTTGATACGACCAATCCTAACTGTAAATTCAATGGTCAGCGAGATTATAGATGAACTAATTTGGAAGATATTGAATCAAGTTTCAAACTATGTCCGATATACTTCCCAAGGTTACGCTCAATATTAGCGTTTATGACCACCCTATATATAGTTTACACTAGATTATCGTCTCTGTGTCGATTAGCGATCACGGCTATAGCCCAGTCAATAAAGGTTTTTTCCGTCACAAAATTAGGAGAAAGTTGGATTTCTCACCATCGATAGAACCATCCCAGAGGGTCAATTTCCCAAAAGTCCCAGAGAATCCCGCTGGAGCTTTACCCCCCAGCCCCCCCTAAAGTTGAAAAATGCAGGTTATCACGGGAAATCAATTATCTCGGTACCTATTCTACTCTAAGCCTCTTCTTCCCTGAAAGGAGCATCTTATTCAGAGAAGTTGGTGATGTTACCACCAGCCAATACCACAGGACAAACCCACGTGGTACGGGGGTCAAAGGGGATGTATAATAATATCCTATAACCTCCTATGATAATACAGAAAACATAATATCCTATGACCCTCCTGTATTTTCCCAAACTTTATAAAATGGTATATAGTACATTATGTGCAATAAACCAAAGTTGCATATTATATCCAACTACAAGGGGCCACTCCCAAATGATTTGTATACCCCCGAAATAGATTAATGAGTTCATCCATGGCTACTATAATAGCTACTAGCATCCTTGAAAAACAGTTATGAGGAAAAATATTTTCCTCTAAAAGGAATGCCCTTGCTTAGAGAAATTGTTAGGTTACTCCCAGCCATTGCCACAGGGCAAATCTATGAGTGACGGCGGGGGTCGAAGTAGGATGTTATCCCCAAAATAGCTATTATTCCCCCAGAGTTTCACAAATTTATTGAAGTAGTACAGTTTATAAGGTTTAATAGTTCAGTATGTGAAATAAAACAAGGTGGCTTTGACAACAACACCACCCACCCCCCTCAAAATGTGTACCCCCCCCCCCCTAAATGAATTAATGGGTTCACCCATGGCTACTAAAATGAGTATTAGCAGCCATGAAATACATTATTATAGTAAAAAATATATATTTCTTGACAATAATGTCATAATTCATTGATAAATCTGGAAAATCTGAAAAGTGTCTACGCTTATCCCCCTGCAACTCGGGAACCGTTCAATTTGGCGTAATTCTGTAGAGGACAATTTTTATTTGAAATTTAATTTAGAAAATATTTGTATTAAATACATTTTGCCCTTAACCCTATACTTTTCGAGATATTACGAAAAAACTGAAATCTTGTACCTTTCACACCCTCCCCCCAAACCTGACGCTCAAAAGGGTGTAACTTTCTACCAGACAATACAGGGGTTATACAGAGTGTTTCAGGAGGAATGTGCAATACTTCTCAGGTTGATTCCTTACATCAAGTAGACAAAAAAGTTCCATGGGACCAACCCCCAAAAACGCTTTGTTACCGAGATAACCATGGCGGAAAATTGAGATTTTTCAAAATATATTAATTTTTCTAATTTTTAGATGCTTTAGTGAGGTTCTAAAATGATCAATTCCTATTCAAAATTAGCTGAGGAATTCAATGAAACCAGTTTCAAGTTTGTAACATCAACGGTTATTGAAATAATTGGAAAAATATGCTAGAAAACGCCATTTTTTCAACAATAAGGGTTATAACTAGATAAGGAATAATAAAATTGTATTTTTTATTAATGGAAGTTGAAGAGAGTCGGATTCTGAAGAAAAAGTTGAATGGCGGCGATTGTGTAAATCTTACCCAAATCTCAGTAATGGCGATCAAAAATCGCAAAATCGCTACTGAAAACAAATTCATCACTTGTGCTATGTTTTGTCAATTTTGCGATTTTGGATCGCCATTTCCGAGATTTGGGTAAGATTTACAAAATCGCCGTCACATAACTTTTTCTTCAGAATCCGACTCTCTTCAACTTCCATTAATAAAAAATACAATTTTATGATTCCTTATCCAGTTATAACCCTTATTGTTGAAAAAATAGCGTTTTCTAGCATATTTTTCTAATTATCTCAATAACTGTTGAAGTTACAAACTTGGAACTGGTTTCATTGAATTACTCAGCTAATTTTACATAGGAATTGATTATTTTGGAACCTCACTAAAGCTTCTAAAAAATTAGAAAAATTAATATATTTTGTAAAATCTCAATTTTCCGCCATTGTTATCTCGGTAACAAAGCGTTTTTCGGGGTTGGTCCCATGGAACTTTTTTGTCTACTAGGTGTAAGGAATCAGCCTGAGAAGTATTGCACATTCCTCCTGAAACACCCAGTATAGAACAGTTTGGCGTTGGAGGAACCTTTCAGCTTGGATGTCCCGGTTAATGTCTAATATTACACTGTACTGATAGTGATGAGGGGGTTAGACCGCGGCGTAACGCGTCGGCTGTTTCCTCTTCCACTTCGTCATCTCAGATCGTAAATCTATATCTATATGAGCGAAATGGCACTGACTGACTGACTGACTGATTCATTCATCCATTCATCACCAGAACTAAAAATCCACCGAACCGAATGCGTTCAAATTTGGCAGGCATGTTCAGTTGGACGTTTGGACGCGCGCTAAGAACGGATTTTAAAAACTTTTCTGGGATACGCTAAATATTTGAGTTTTTCTATAGTTTATCGGCGTTTTCTCAGTTTTTTCGAGAACCAATTGGTAGAAAATGTTGATATTTGGTAGGCAGGTTCAGATGAGGTCTAGAAATGTTAGGTTAAAATATTTTTGAAATATGTTCAAGATGACGCCAGTAATCAGGTTTTAAAAATTGAAGATGTATTGCGGGTGCATATCTTCCGCCTTGATACGATCAATCCTTAGTGTAAATTCTATGGTTCAGCGAGATTATAGATGTACTAACTTGGAAGATATTGAATCAAGTTTCAAACAATATCCGATATACTTCTCAAGGTTACGTTCAATATAAGCGTTTTACTATTTTTCGGAATTTTCGGAATTTTTCCAGAACAAATTGGCATAAAATGTTGAAATTTGGTGGACAGGTCTAGATTAAGTCAATAAATGTTGTGTTCAATAAATTTCGAACCCCCTTCTGAACCGAATTTGCAGGCGAGCGAAGCGAGCCTGTTTGTCTCAGCTGACACTGGCAGAGGTTTTGCAGGCGAGCGAAGCGAGCCTGTTTGACTCACTTACACTGCCGATACTGGCGGGGGTCCAGGGGGTGGAGCCCCCTGGCTAGGCGGAGAAGGCGAGCGAAGCGAGCCTGCCGGCTAGTAAACCAAAAAAAATAAAATTTTAATTGCTAGCCTATGGCTTTCAGAATTACAATCTATGAAAAATTCACATTTATAGAGAGTTGAATGATTGAAATTGAGGAAATTGTAGGAGAAGGGGTTAAAAATAGGGGGGTGTAGGAAAAGGAGGTATGATTTTGGAAGAAGTGGCCCGGATTTTTTGTTTTTGCGGGGGGCCTGGTTCGGAAACGACTGTCGGCTAGTCTCTATATGTAAAAGCGAAATGGCACTGACTGATTCATTCATTCATTCATTCATTCTTCACCAGAACTAAAAATCCACTGAACCGAATGCGTTCAAATCTGGCAGGCATGTTTAGTTGGACGTTTAGACACGCGCTAAAAACGGATTTCAAAAACCTTTCAAGGATACGCAAAATATTCTAGTTTTTCTATAGTTTTTCAGTGTTTTCTTCATTTTTTCGAGAACCAATCGGTAGAAAATGTTGATATTTGGTGGGCAGGTTTAGATAAGGTCTAGAAATGTTGTGATAAAATATTTTTGCAATCCGTTCAAGATTACGACAGGTTTTCAAAATTGTAGATGTGTTGCGGGTTGCATATCTTCCGCCTTGATACGACCAATCCTAACTGTAAATTCAATGGTTCAGCGAGATTTTAGATGAACCAATTTGGAAGATCAAGTTTGAATCATTGAATCAAGTTTCAAACTATATATACTTCCGATATACTTCCCAAGGTTACGCCTAATATTTAGCGTTTTACTATTTTTTTGGAATTTTCGGAGTTTTTCTTAGATTTTTCTAGAACAAATTGACAGAAAATATTGAAATTAGGTGAACAGGTCCAGATCAGGTGTAGAAATGATGAAATAAATTTCGAATCCCTTCTGAACGGAATTTCCAGGCGAGCGAAGTGAGCCTGTTTGACTCACCTACACTGCCTATACTGTCGGGGGTCCAGGGGGCTAGGCGGAGAAGGCGAGCGAAGCGAGCCGGCCGGCTAGTGCATTAATATACACATCAATGGATTCGCAATGAAAGTGGCTAAACTTTTTATTGGAGCTATTTTTTCCGAAAAAGGGATCCCAAAAAAGTTAAACGGAAAAAAACTGAAGATTGAACTTTGAAAAATCCAAAATTTAGACATATATATGATTTTTTGAAAAATCTATCATATCTGAGCATTTTGGGGGGGTGGGGCTGGGGGGTAAAGCTCCAGCGGGATTCTCTGGGACTTTTGGGAAAATGATCCTCTTGGATGGTTCTTTCGATGGTGAGAAATCCAGCTTTCTCCTAATTTTGTGACGGAAATCGCCTTTTGGACCTTTATTGACTGGGCTACTAGTAGATTTTCCTCTGAATGCCTTGATTAGCAAGTAGAATATGGCCTAGTCAAGCCACTCCCATGGGTAGGTTCCTATACAGTGAAGCGACAAATTCGTGAGGCCTTTCTATTCGTGAAGCTGATTAGCTAGAGCTCAGTTGCCATTCACTTGAATGCGACTGGATCCATGGAGCGGGAAGGAATTGCTGACCGATAAGCGACCGGCATCGTCTCAATGGATAAGTTTATTGATTCCTGCAAATGACATTGCGTTGCGTGAGAGATTAGGTCAATAGGGGTTGTATGCAGAGCTTTTGCTCCAGCTCGAAAATCCCTGAAAATACAAAATACAAAGCAATTATTGATATAAGAGAAGGGAATTGGCGGTTATCAATAGTTATAAGTAAATAGTCTATCTCAATCGTAGAAACAGACGAATAATTGAGAGGACATAGAACAAATTTGGAGCAAATACATAGATAATTATTCAAGAAATAGAAGAAGTTCCATCGAATAAAACATTCACAATCATGAATCATACATGTACTTATAAATTATTTAGAGTCCCTATCTGAGTTTCAGAATGATTTAGCGATTTAAAAATAAATCCACTTCGAAATATTTATATATTTAAATATTGAGTTATGCTATTTTGTGATAATTTCGCTGCTTCATTTGATTCAATTAACTCAGAACAATATTTTACATGCTCCCAGAGTTTTCAATTCCCAATTCAGGTATAAGTTTAGTTTATCTGAATAATATTGATCGATGGTTTTAAGTTCTTTTGGAATAATATCCTTGAGTAGCAACGCATAAAGAACAAAAAAGTCCTTCATCATTGATTCTCAATATTCCTCACAACAGAGTGTTGATTCGTGTGATTCTTTATTCAGCCTCTGTTAAATCCGATGTGGGAGTAAATACAAATGAGCGGATCAGTGTTGAGCGGTCTCCCACGAGACTAGCTGCATCTTAATTGCAGTTTTTAGGTTACGGGAGCTGCTGTAAGCCGTTCCCCGTTGTGAGACTCTCTTGGCTATTCATGTCACTGCCATCCTATCTAACTCGTACAATTTACTACTGTATTTGGGTCCCTTTTGGTTTTAACACCCTCCTATACCATCATCTCCCTATCCCTTTCTTTCTCTTCCACCTCCAATATTCATTTCAGTTCTAGTTGTTACTCAATTAGTTCAAACCAAACTAACTTTCTATTTCAATGCTTTAAGACAGTGATGTACTTTTATCTCGCATCCTTGATATTACTTCCACAATGAGAAATCTCAATAATGATTTGAGATATAAATTCATTCCATTATTTCACATTAATTAACTATTCAAAGTTAGGGAAATTAATTTCTTAGATGATTTTTATGTATAGGGACATTTTATTTGAACAATGACTGTGCAATGAGTGTGCCATTCATATATCATTCTATCTTTTCTTGTCCATTTTTATACTTTTTATAGAAATAGATTAAGTATACAAATACTATAAATACTATATCCACGGTAATAGGGAAATGCTTCAACTTATATTGTAAATGTAACTGATTTAGTTTTTGAAGTAGCTATCAAACAGTAGCAGCTCTTCTTGAATAAGCAATAAAATTCTAAATTATTATTCTTAATCTAAAATTCATAAATTAAAAATAAAATCTGATAATATTAGTTGCTTCAAAAAAAGGAAGAATCCACTTGAATCAATGTTGTTGATATACATCTGTTACTGTTATGTCCTAGGAAGATGTTAGTTGTTGCACACCTCATTTTTTACCAGAGAAGATAGTCAATCCCGGTGTAACGCACACTCCGACACTATGTGGCTGATAGACTACCCTGATACGCTTTCGCTCAATCTCTTTCCGTTACCACCCACTATAGATCTACCTCTTATCTTTTCTTCTTCCCTCTTTTTCTAGGCCATAGGGTATTGATTGTATCAGCTTATATAAGGCAGAAGATTCCTTCCACTCGATTCTCCTTGTTCGAATAAATCGTTTTTCCCCTTCAATAGCGTAAGTTTTTTTTCTGTGCCAACACAAGTCAATGGAATTGAGTTACGTTGTTGAGATTCTCAAAATCTTTAAATTTTTGCATGAAAACCTTGTTGATGCAGTATTCATAAAGCTTGATATAATCAATTGGAAAATCGTGATCGATAATATTGTTGAACAAATTATCTCGACTATTAAACTTCAATGGCCAGAGCATGAAATTTGCACTGGAAGATTAAATACTTCAAAAACAATTGCTTAGTGCATCTAATGCTCTTCCTGGAACCTTCAGAAACATGAAAATGATTCAAATGTCACTAAATTCCATGAAGTTTAATAAGCAATGTGAGTTAGAACAAGAAACAGTTTTTGTGAGTACATTCTCGAGCACTCGATTGTATCACCAGAGAACAGATTGTATTACCAGATTGAGTACAAGATGGATTTTGTGAGCACCTTAAATTAAGAAGACACGGTTGTCGGTTAGCTTCCTTACTCTTGAAAAAATGTGAAATTCACTTATTCTATAGATTGAGGAAGTAAAAACAAATGTGGGAGGCGTACAAATTAATGAAAAACTTTCATTAATTCATTGTGAACTTCCTGAAACTTTTGAATGTTAAATTTCTAACTGTGTCCCTACATGGCGCTTTAATGCTGCTCATGACTTGAGAACTGATAATTGATTTAATAATATTGCCTTTCAAGTTAGCCGGGTTAAAACCATTATTAAAATGGTCGGTGATAATAATTCAAACAAACGGATACTGTTACAAAGTGTACGCGCACGTCTAGTCTTTGTTGAAGTTATGCCTGTGCAAAACGTTATCAAATTTACTTTGTAGACCTTGATATTAATACCTCAATATTGGTGTTTCGCGAATTTGATTCGAATATTTGTTTGAACAGTAATTTCAGTTGTGGGAGTTTGCGGCATTAATTAAATCTGGTACGAACTGATCTTGCATGGCAAAGCGCAAACGCGCACTCATCCTACACAGCATGTGGTGGCTTCAGGGTGTAACCCCTCAGCTCAACTTGTGTAAGGTCGAATTTAATTGTTTCTCCAAGCACTTTGCATAGCGTTTGGCATCCGGGTTTCAACGTAGCCAGAATACATTAAATGCATGTGTCAAACTAAGAAGCAGAGAACAGCTCTCGCTAGGGTGTAAAGTTGCATGTCACTGAGAGAAATGATTAAGTCTGGCCGGCGCCATGTTTCAACGCTGTTTTCGCCGCCTTATCTCGTCTATCTGCAAAATCCACCTTGCTCATTTATTGTCTTGAAGTTCATTTCCCCTCTCACTGGCTATTATAAGCAGATGAGGATGCATAGATTGTCACCCTTTTAAAATTTCAACAGATATTTGAAATACTTCACTTCAGTAATGTATTCCAGTGCTAAGTAAATCATGGCAGCATAACCATAAGATCGCATTTCTCATTTTTTGATTGATGGTTTAGTTGCAGAAGAGAGAGAGAGGGAGAGAAAAAATTTCTGGCTGAATCACTGGCGGCTCGTTCCCACGAAACAGGTGAAGTGCCCGTATCTTTTAATGTGCAGCACTTCACGTATTTCGTGGGCACGAGCCGCCAGTGGGCTGAATATATTCTATTCTAAAAAAAGGTTGAAGTGAAATACAGTTGGAGGTTGAGGTAATTTGAAGAAAAAAGAAATTGTAAATTGATTGTCATTGTATCACCAAAAAGTTTGCAACAAACGTTAATTGAGTAAACTCCAAGTGAACTTTCTCTGAACGTAGCAAAGCACTGTTGTTTATCAATGGAACAATAGTTAAGTGCTGTTCTATCAAAACTTCGTGAATTGTCACTTACTTCTGAAACTTCCTAATGATTCCTGGATTGTAGAGCGACAAACTGTTAACAGTACAACTTCTGTTTGTTTCATTGTCATGATGTTGTTCTAGTTAACAGTTACTCAAGTTCACAGTGATGAGGATTGAGGAGTGTTCACGAATTGAACTATTCTTCAGAGTACTTTCTCATATTCTATTGAATTTCGTTCTAGGAATTACATTTGTCGTTACTCACCTCATACCACTGGCGGATCGTGCCTACGAAACAGGTGAAGTATCCGTATCTTTTACTGTACAGCACTTCACCTATTCCGTGAGTACGAGCCGCCAGTGCATCATACTGTATTGTCTTACTGTATGCATGCTTCCAAGTATCCAGGTAGTGTAGTTTAGTTCTAGGTTTAGTAATCCATTAAATACTCAATCCTAGATAGATCATTTCTAAAAATAATGATACTGTAAGTGATTTAATGGAGATTCTCTCAACAAGCATCGTCTATACAGATTTTCTCTCTTTAAACTTCGTTGATTTAGTTTGTAAAATCGTATAAGTTGTAACATCTAAGTGTTTATTTGTGTTTCTAAGAGTTCTGCTTTGTGTTCAACAGTGTTTTGTACTGGGTATTGGTCACTCGGTGAGGGTTATCTATCGATGATCGTGATTTTAATTCACGAACACTGTGGATTGCTCTTGGATGGGTGACCAGTATTTGGTCAAGTATACATTGGCGAGGTGGAGCTACCCGTATAAGGGTCTCCCCACCATAAGAATATTTTTTTCAAACACTGTTCCTTTGATGTTTTATCTCTCTTCCGTATAGCTGAGGCTGAAAATTTTAGCGGTTTCGTCTAATGCTTGTGCACTCCAACAGCTGATATTGCCAATAATAGTTGTGATTTAGATATACCATGGCAGCTTTATCAATTTACCATATTTTCCTTATTTTCAATCTCTCATTTTCTCACAGTTGTATGTCTTGTTGTGCTGTGTCTATAATGATAGATTAATTGTAACACATAGGGCCGGTTGTTCGTAACTTCGCTAACTTTTAACGCAACGCCGTAATTAGCCTGGATAACGACATCTCCCAGATAGTACATAAGCTTATTTCAAGCTTGAAATTTCGTGGATTTTGAATTGAAAGTTACAGTTTGATCAAATCAGCTTGATTCAAACTTGTAACAGGCTGTGAGTGATCAAGTTGTAAGTTTCAAACTTGTAAAAAAGCTGTAATTTTCAATCTTAAAATCAACCTTTAATGATCCAGCTGCAGTCCAGCTTGTTTCAAGCTGTCTTTCTGGAGACAAAATCCTTTGCAATATCACGTGACTAACATAGTTCATTTAACTACCACGAGTAGCGCTGTGTCAACTTTCAACTTTAAAGCATATGTTTATCAAATTCATTTTTGCATCATTTATTTTGATCAACCAACTTATGGATTTTCTATTACGAAAACTTCACATTATTTATAAACACGCAAAGGTAAGTGGAATACGTTCATTTGATTTCATTGTACATGGGATATAATTTTAGTATTGTCCAAAAGTAAATGAATTCCAAATTGGGATTTACATCTCAAATAACTTATTAAATTATACAAGTTAGATGTTAACCCTAAATTTTCTTCAGCCTATGCCTATCAATCCATCAGCTATAATAGCTACTATAATAGGCCTAGTAAGTTCATTTTAACTTTGCTTCAAAAATTTAAAATATTGATAGATGACAAAGTTGAATACTGAATTATTTCTTCTTGTTCGGTTGTAGTTAGCCTATTTATATTTTGATTTCTATTTACTTTGCTCGCTATATTCCTCTCCTCTTTCTTATCCAAAATTATACTGTGATATTTGAAATGTATAATCATGTACTTTATTATGATTTGTTATTTTTTCTTTCAGGGCCGTTCGATTAGTGTAACAAGTAATCATTGTTGACGTGGGGGATGCGGCGGTGCTTTATGATCGATTCAAAGAAAAGAAATTAAATTTTGTCATCAAAAAATACATACAGGAATACATCATGCAGCTTTCAAATAACTGTTATGTTTAACAATGTGAAATAGGCGGACTGACAGAACAATTCATTTTTGTTTGTCAGATTTGTGAGTGGATTTGTATTTTTCTTCCAATATATATTAACATTTTGTTCACTGTATTCTCCTTTGTATTCTTTTCCTTTTCCATAATTGGTCAATATTTTGTGTTTAATATAATAACAGCTTTTTTCCAACTGGATATATCAAGCTTGGATGATTAGACTTGATTCCAGCTTTAACTTTCAAGCTTTGAAAACAGCTTGAAACGTGGTAACTTCTTAACTTGAATTCAGCTGTATTACAGCTTAAAGACTGTACGTTCCAAGCTTAAATCCAGCTCTTGTTGATTCAACTTGATTCCAGCTTGAACTATCAAGCTTGGATCATTTAACTTAATTCCAGCTTGAGTTCTCAAGCTTGGGTCATTCAACTTGATTCCAGCTTGAACTTCCAAGCTTTGTAAACAGCTTGAAACGTGGTAACTTCTTAACTTGAATTCAGCTGTATTACAGCTTAATGGCTGTAAATTTCAAGCTTGCATCCAGTTTGTTAAATTGAAAATTCCAGCAGGAAACCAGCTTGATTCCAGCTTTTTGTGCTATCTGGGCTTGTTGCAACGGCAAACTAACTCAACTCAAATAGAAAATAGAAACATATAATTTATTAAAAAATTGATGGTTGCCTGTAAAGTCGGTATACGGGCAAAAGTTTTACGTGACAACGACTTTGAGTGGTAAAATAATTTTAATGTGAATATTCATTCGTATAGTAGGAAGAAGGTACTATTTGCTCTTGAAGCAAATGCTGAACTACCTTATGCTTATACTTACTAGCATTTGCTTATAAGTATATGCTTAATTTTTATTCATCAGGGCCAATGTCCCAGTCAGTAATGATCTCAGCTCTCACTACATAAATAAGAGCACTAGACCTATTGTTGAATTTTGTTTCCAACCTGTTAGTGTTGAATATGTTTATTTTAAAATAACTAGTCTTAGTAATTCAAATTGTTTAGATATATATGGTATTAACTCAAAGGTTTTAAAAATTTATGCTCCTTACATTTGCGAAGTATTGTGTTACCTTTTTAATGATTGTCTGGTTTGTAATGCCATTTACCCAATAGCTTGAAGCAAATAGACTTGTTATTAATGACAATAAGACAGAATTAATCTATTTCTCATTGAATAATGAATGTGAAAATAAAGCTGTAAAACTGCTTGGACTCTATATTGACAGTAAATAATTAACATGGAAGGAACAAGTGGAAATGTTATGTAGAAAATTATCTAGAGTAATATATGTTATGTGAAAATTAAAATACTGTGTAAGCTCAGATGTTCTATTGTTGACGTATTTTGGTCTTTTTCATTCTCTGTTGGCATATGGTGTTATTCTCTGGGGCAATTGTAGCACTGCCACCAAGGTACTCATTCTTCAAAAGAAAGCTATAAGAATTATTATAGACAGCCTTCAGCCAAGAGAATCATGCAGAGACAGTTTTGTTAAATATCAAATTATGACAGTGCCATCATTATATATATATAATAATCTAATTCAAGTAAAAAATAATTTAAACAATTTTGACAGTATTGACCATTCGTACAATACAAGAAATAGATCAAATCTTGCTATATCACAAATTAGATTATCAAAGACACACAGGAGCCATCTATTTCAGAGACGCTTGATATTCAATAAACTCCCACTATGGGTACGAGATCTACCAGGAAAAGTTTTCAAACAAGTTTTAAATAGATCGTTGTAAAACAAGCCTTTTTATAATGTAAGTGAGTATATGATGGCTGATGGTGTACTGAACGTTGAAGGAATTTGTACATCTGGCTCCATTGTACTAAAATTAAACAAATTAGAAATTATTGTTTCTCATTATTGTTTCTCACTGAGACTAACCTAAAACTTTCAGTTCTAACTTTTAAACCGGCAATCTCCAATGTGTTGTCGGTTTGGTACAAAAAGTGATTAGAAATGTAAATGTTCAATAATTATATATCATAAATATTTCTAATTCAGAGTAAGTTATAATATTTACTATCAAGACTAGGCTGTTTACAACATAACACGATTCCAGTAATAGTTCCTATCAATCTATCCACATAATAATGAAACCACTTTGATTTTGTAGTGACCAAAAATAAGTCTAAATTCACTGTTTCAGTATTAATTAAATCAATAAATTGAAAATAGGTACCAGTGTCCCACTCCAATTTTTCAGCCAGAGCCGCCACTACAACATAACCTATTCACTTATGTCTATTGACTTATGTCTATTCACTTATATTCCAAGTTATATATTCATCATGTTATATTATCATTCTGAAATTATTTACCTTTGCTGTTTGAATTGTTGCGATGGACCGATGGACAAAACTACCTTCACATTATCACTACTCAATCATGAACTAGTGTTTGGTTTTGGTATCGTTATTAGGGATGGCAACGATATATCGATATATTGCTTCCGATATATCGATATATTGACATCAATATCTTCGTAACGATATATCGCTAGTATCGATATATTCCTTCCGATATATCGTTCTGACACAATTGGTCCATTTTTTCAGTGTTGACAATGTGTTTGAGCTAACATCAATAATCAAATAGCATTGTAACTAAATGCCTCGCTGGTGTAGTGGATAGCGTGTCTGCTTGTCATCCAGATGTCTGTGGTTCGAATTCCATTCATGCCAAAAGTTTTTTGAGAAAGAAATAATACTTGAAACTTAATATTGAGAATTAAACTTCGCTCTTCCACTTCAGGCTTCCACACCACTTCCGTTCCGTTACGTTACTTCTGTGACAAGTTTCTTGAAGTGTGTCCCATTAAACCAATTTATAAGACGTTGTCACGTCAAAAGCCTTGAGTTTCAATAGTTTCATTTACAAAACTTGATGACACATCATTTACATTCAATTTTATTGCCTAAAAATATAACTAACCTTTAAATTCACGAATCAAGTTAAGATTTATTATCATTGAGGCAATGATATAAATGTGGTTATGGAAAATTTCAATGGCTGTTTTTTTCAAATTTAACAGGTCAGCAGCTGTTTAATTAGAATTGAATAATTATTTCACAGTAGGCTACAAAACTAATCGGCCAGAGTTTGAGGCGTTAAAAATTTTAACATAACCATCATATAACTATCATATAACATCATAACCATCATATAACTATGAGCTGATGATCAAATTTTCAATATCTGAAAACAATAGCAGCTGAAAGTTTTCGATCTTTGTGGCACTACCAACCTGACAACAATTAAGTTGTATCAGCATGCAATTTCCAGATTTTGTTTTTGTTTTAATAAATAAGTAATTCATACAATAATGAGATAATTATTGATTCTAATATCCATTTGGAATAAGTACATTCGAATATTTTCCTACTACTATCACATTTCAATACTTTATTCATTTGAACGTTTTTCCACTTTGACACGGTAAAATAACGGCGATTAAACCAACAGAACTTACGTGCAACCGGCCCATAGTCTAGTAAGAAAAGTCCGCTAAAGTTCTCCAAATATAAGTTTCCCAGCAATAATTTTCTCGCTATGGCTTGCAAGGTTCCAATCAAGTTCTAAAGAATTCGCGAAATTTTACCAATGCAAGGAATTTACTCTTTACAGTTTTTTACAGAATCCGAAAACTGTATTACATTTCTTGGAATTCCCCCTCCCACAGAAGTCACCTTTTTCCTTCAAACTGAGCCGTGTGTGAAGATGTTCCGAGCTCCGGACGTGCAACCAATCACATTGGATCATGGGTGCGTGGGTGCGGTGAGAGGGTAATCATTTTTTCGTCTATCCTATTAAATGTGTGTGAGAGGATTCGCCTTCGAAATCGGAGCAGCCATGCATCAAACCGATGGGCTTTAAAGTGAGTCGGTTCAATTCTGTCAGAATAGAAGATAGCTTTTACTGGAAGAAAGGCAATAATTTTCGAAGGTGACGTCTTTCTTCGGCTACATGATTCAAAAGCTCACCCATTCTCCTTCTTTTCATTCTTGATTCTAGTACCACCCTTGGGAAATATTTATCGCTTCTCATATCTCTCCACTTGTGACCAGCCTGACAACGATCTCACACTTCACAATGTTTTTATTCCACTTTTTCTGTCACTCAACTCCACTACAGAATGCTCTTTCATTTTTATTTCATTTTTGGACAGGTTTTTCAATTCGCTTATGCATTGCACCGAAAAGCATGAGTACAGTTTTTGTTTTCGAGGAAGAGCTCTAAACATCTCCCACATCTTTTACATTTTGTCTTCTTGAATCCACCAGCTTTCAAGAATTTTCATATCAGTTAATATTTCAAGTCTCCGGACATTTCCCATATCTTGCTGTTGCTACACTGCTATGATGTACAGAGACTAAGTTACTCATGAGCTTATAACTTTCTACTAACTTAGTTGGTATCGTGAGCTCACATACGTTTCTAATATTTTAGCTTTCTCTCTTTCCTTCGTTTCTGATAGCTGACAATTGGTTCATGTACACTGGAATTTACCCATATTCTGTTAAGAATCTTCCTCTAATATAACAGGATTGCAAAAGCAGGAAAACATCAGATTCTATGATGAGGAAGGGCGCTCTTGACGTTATTAAGATATTTTTGTCACTTTCTTAAGTATCTCAAGGATGTCTCTATTCCATTGCAGTGATGCAACTTCATCAAAAGGAAGAGAGACATTCATAGAGAGGAGCAAGTCAAACGAGCGTGAGATAGGAAGCACTGGACTGAAGCACTATTGGGTGATATTTCAAGAGTAACCAACCGGAGCAGCACTACTAGCAACTCCATGATTGCTAACTCTGTCACTTAATAAGGTCTGACGTTGAAGTGCTGTCAAATCGAATTGCTTTCTCCAAGCATCAGAGTTTGGTTTAGACTACCTTGTAATCTAATTTGACTCTCAGTTTTATTTCAAAGTATTAACATTTTATTTTGACAAACTGTTTCAAAGTATTCATCCGAAACTCTCACAATGGTTAAAGTGTGAATGAATAAATAAGTCCTATGTCACATATGATAGGTTCAGATCCGGATCGGTCGAGATGATTGATGCATTTAAATGGGTAGGTATCCATCACTGGCGGCTCGTACCCACGAAACAGGTGAAGTGTCCGCATCTTTTACTAAAAAGCATTTCACCTGTTTCATGGGCACAAGCCGCCAGTGGTATCCATTCATAATTGTGATCAAAATCTTGCTACAAAAGCTGGGAATTGATTAACGCGAACATACTCAAAACCAAGATCGTATTTTATTAAGTAGTATGATATGATTTAGGTCTTTTATTGAATGATAAACCTATCTTAATAAATTTTTGGTTAACCGTTGGTAGTATACCCGTTGAATTAGATTATCCACCTCATTTACGCCAGTCGATTCCGCAAAAGCTCACTAATCTAAAAATTAACTATTATGGTTAATGTACAGCCAACAGAGTAGAAGAAAACGCTATGTATCAATGAGGAATGAATTATAAAAACAGTATTAATACTATACGGAAATTACAGATACACAGCTCACAACTCAATTTAATATGGATGTCTCTGAATAATATTATTCACCAATCAGTCGACATTCTGGGATTTATTTCCAATCAAATTCTTACAGTATTAAATTTATTGTGAAAGCTTTCCGCTTCGTGGAAAGTTTGATAAAATTGGTTAGCCTTTGTTATTATAGTTTTGCATTAATCATAGTCCATTATCAATCTCAAGCATCCTCGTTCAAATTTTAATCAGCATTCTATTAAACTCGCATTAGAAAATTGATCACCAATTCTGCAGGATGTTTCGGTAACAATCCTTGCATATTGGATTAGCCGACTTATTCATGCATATAATTATATTGTTGCAATAAATTCTATTGGTGTAATAAATCTCCATGATGTATAGGTAAAATGCTTTCCAATTTTGTTTTACTCGAGAATTACAGCCTATAAGCTTTCAGCGATCTTTGTTCTTCTGAGCATGGTAAACAAAGTGTAAGAAGAGTTATTAATAATGTTTAAGTTGAATGGAAACAGTAGCCCGCCTTATTTTCATGACACTGTAAAACGAGACCAGATGTTGCGTGACGCTGCTTCATGGCTTCTCTGCAACACAAACACGCGCCTACCCCTGTCCTGCCTTGCCCTGCCCTGCCCCGCCTCGCCATGTCCTCTTGTGATAAATTGCATCTGAACGCTCAACTATCCTCTTTTATGGCCCCCCTCCGACGCCTCCCACACTTTTATACTTGAATCAATCATCCAAACAATATTGAACTTTTGCTTTTTTGGGAATGTTTGTGATCAATTTTTTCATCTATTAGATTAAAATATAAATAGCCTACTATCACTATTTAATCAACCAATCAATCTATCTACTGTACATCAATCTATAGTTACTTTTCAACAGAATGAATCAATGGAATTATGTTCGAATGAATTAAGAAGAAATCTGGTACATTTGAGCTCGTTTTAAAGATCCGGTTTTTACTTATTCAAAATTTTCAACATTCGTGAACGTTCTTATCAAGGAAATTTTAATGAGTTAAGGTCGGCTTACTGGAATACGAAGTGAAAAATAAGGCAGCCATGCACATCAGGTTTTCCTTCCATTCATAGATACGATTCGGGGAAGATTTTCAAAATTTACGAATTATTCTACATTTTTTTACGATTCATAACAAATAGGTCTACCCATATTCACAAGAGGCTATAATAGGTTTGAGTAATCATATCTAGTAATTTACATCGAGTTTCAAACTCTCCTGTTGAAATTAACTCCAAATACGAGTAAATAGGTTCATTTTTACTCAGACTAGTCAATATCAACTAAATCAGTAGATTTAATAAACCAGGAGTTTAGATTACTGGAAAAGTGATATTTTTCCGATATCCAATATTACGCTTACATCAGAACTTACTATTATTATGAACTATGGTTCATTGTTGAACACTATAATGCTTAGAAGTTTATTATTGTAATTCTTCGCATTTCACTTCTACATATTGCCTTGGGGCAACTTTGAATTTGATATCAACATTCAAAAGTTGGAATATAATTTTAATAGCGCAGCTGTGGTTACGAAAATGCTGATTTTAAGTTTCTAGCCGATGACCGTGGTTGGTTTGGCATGTGAGGCTAGCTGGAGTTATGTTCTCCACAAACTTCCAACTTATTCATGTAGATGAAGTTGAGTTTTGAATTGTTTAAATTCAGTACAATCCCATCCAACTGAACCACGATGTTTTAGTAATTGGAATTGGCTCAATGTCCATACACATGAACGAGAAATGGAGAACTACACATATCAATTCTACAACCCTTCCCCCTCTTCAACCACTGCCAACTATACAGACATCAAATCGAGCTCGATGTATGTTGATCAGATTAAACTTTATTGCCAGATGTACCAGTAAGTGATCCATATAGAATTTAATTGTTATATTCTCCATTCCAAAAATCTCATCAATCACTGTCACAGTCATCGTAGAGATAGAATGGAACATCAATTCAATTTCTCTTAACGGGATAAATTATATTGTTATTAAGTTTATTCGAATGATAAGGGAATTTCCGGGTCAATCAATCGGAATATGAATCTGCGGAGTCGCATTCAGCCAACTGTTCAAATAATGGAATTATTGCGATGTTTTGTTGGTTATAGCGTTGTACGTGGTAGGGCGAATTCCTAGTTTCAATCTAAATTACAGAATGATTATGTTAGATTGCCATACAAAGTCTGCACATATTTTCTGAAAAGTTTTAATACTGATTCTTGATATTGGAAAATATAAAAAGTAATTGTGATGTATTATTTATTACATCTGATTTAATAAACCTTACTAGTTATAACCCAATTTTGAAAAATATAGTCAAAATTTCTGTTCATGCCAAAGTTCAACTCCAAGAACAATAATTTGGTCAATGATTAATTTTTTATTTGAAGGTTCAATAATAAAGCCTTATTCAATTATTATGATTTTATCCAAACGAACAAGCAAATTCTAAAGATCTCTTCCATATTGCAAAAATGTCAAAAGGGATTTTTTGAAAAATGGGGCTTGTAGACTATTTTGAATTTGGTATCTAGAGTCAATTTGGAATAAGGTTGATATTGGTCACAATCTTTTTCAAATATTATTCTCTAAATGAATTGTATTAATGGGAATACAATGTTTTCTTCGTCTGACGCATGATTCAGCCACAATCCTAGAGAAGCGAGCGAGTCAGTATATTGTTGGTGAATTTTACAGTTTTTCAAAATGCCGGCTGAAGCTCACACGGGAGCCTTGGGAAATTTGATCGGAAGTATCTATAAAAAGATAGTATTCGAAAATTTCTTAGTTTTCAGCTGGGTTCTACTATTACTGTACCTTCTTTCTCAATTTGACTGATAAATCAAGATGAAGTAGTAATAAGTCCTATGTCATATCATCTATCTTGTGATGATTTGAAACATGGATTTTCGATGAAAAATCAATTACTTCTTTCAAAGTTTAAAGTTGATAGAGGATGCAAAAGTAGTTGATTGCGAAATACGATCGCGAATCCTTGAATTACCGTACATAAGAATAGAGTAACGTTTTCCATTGTAGTCTAACCACCAACGTTTTTTCACATAACAAGGCAGACCTTTTCAGAGCAAAACAGAATGCTTATGCTTCATATGAAACCTGAAACTCCCTTACATCTGTTCAAACAAGTAAAGGAAAGCTTCAATCCTTTCACGTGGATTTAGCTCGTTATCGGAATATCAGCCCATAAAAACACCTCATGAAATAGAACATCATGGCTTTAACTTCATTTGCGTGGTATCATTTCTGATTTTATTACCATTTTGCAGCCAACCTCTACTTTTTGAAATAAGGGGATTTGATTTATGATTGGGGAACAAATTGAGGCTGTATGAGAGTTATCTGAAATCATGAGAGTTATCTGAAAAGTCCTTAGAAGCTTATCTTTGAATGTATATCATCTCCAGTAAATTACTAATTCAGACTGAAGTCTGATTGTTATCATTATTATCTTTGGACATTGATATCTACCAAGGAGAATCCATTATCGTGTTGCAGTAAAAAGATCATACTGTATTTGCCAATAAGATACCTAAATTTTAATAACATTCGATAAGATAAATTCATAAGGTAAAAGTGAACAAAATCACATACTTAGAATTTTTAAACAAATTAAACAGAATAAATAATAAATTATCTTGAAACGAATAATAAAAATACAAGTCAGATTTTCAACAAGAGTGGCTCCAGATACTTTTCTTCCTCAATCGTTTTATAAATCGTTATACATTGTGAAAAATTCAATTGAGATTTGATTCAAGCATCACATAAATAACAAACAATAAATTAATAACTTCAACTTTATCATGGACTAGTTGATTTAATCTTTTTCAAATCTTATTCTGTTGAAAATGAAGGTTTTATATTCCGGTATAGCAAGTTGTACACTGTACGAGACGGCTTATTTATATTGGGCATTTGAGAGATTTATAGGCTTGTTCGATTTTGATCCAGTCTGAGTGCTTGTTCCAGTCATTAGTATGGTTCAAGGAACAACTTACAAGTTTCTAGACAAGTTTACGTGACTTTTATGCTTTATTAAACACAGCATTCCTTCTTGTACCATTTTGTCTTCTCAGACATTCCAACGTTCTCACATAGAAGACGTGAAAACATTCTCTTCAGTGATAATGATTATCTTGTGACTTGTACGAGACGAATAATTATTGGGCATACTGATTTGAAAATGAGTTTTATTGAGATTGTTTTCATGTGCTTAATTGCCTTTATAAGTATTCTCAATAACTTCATCTATTGAAATAAACATTGAATAACCAACACCTAGCCTCAATTGGAAAGTTTTTGTTGTTGGAAAACATTAACATTAACCATACAATTTGATAACAATATTTATCAAAGATCTTAATATCCAATTAAAATCAGAGTTAGCTAGATATTCAGATCGATATCATCGGAGTTAGCTAAGAAATATTTTTGAACAAAAACATCGTATCATATTCCTTGTTCGTGGTAAAATAAATCTCTCAAACCTATGTTAAAATTTAATTCTTGTATATTTGAATAATATGATTAAGTGTGAAATGAAGAGTCACCATTTATGAATGCCATTATCAACGTTCCATTTGTAGCAGCATCCTTTGATATCAAATTCAAGCAACGTTGAGACCTGCTGATGCTAAACTACACGTGCTCTTGAATTCGAGCAATCACTCAAGATGACTCAATGCTTTCCTTTTCATTAGAGCCCTTCTCAGTTACTTTGAACTATCACTGACAAAGTGACAAGCTTCTGCTGTATGATGTTACATGAATTGAATTGTGTGATACTAGTAGACTATATGATTATTGAAGGAATGGAGAGAACTCAGAGAGAAGAGATTCACCAAGAGAATCAATAACAGTTTCCAGACTGATCAGCCAAAATACTGTTACCATTGTCAACCATAAATATAAGTTTATACAATAGAACGCCGATTAACCGAATTGCCAATTATCCGAATAGGTCTTGAGCGTAGTAATAAATAAAAAACCAGCATGTATGACGTGATCGTAGCTTTTCTTACTTTTTTTTATTGCACTTACTGTCATGTAGAGTTTAGTACAGTATTATATGCTTTACGTATTAATTTAACATCACTACACTGTATTTTTCAAATGTAATGACGTTTATTCCAGGTTTAACTTCCATTGTTTTTCTTCAATACAATTACATGTCCAATTATCCGAATTTTAGCTTATTCGAATTGATCCCGGTCCCAATTAGTTCGGATAATCGGTGCCCTACTGTAGCTCTTTATAAACAGTGTGACATAGGCTGTATAGGAAGATTTGTTTTCAGGAGTGATGAAGTAGCTTACATTATTGATATTCAGTGATTCAACTAGAATTTGATGTTCAAGCTTTTTCAACTCAATTGTTTGAAGATTCATTTACTATTCTAACTATGATAAACAAACTACAGGAGAGAATAGTAGAGAATTGTACAAATTCCTAAAATCACTCAATAGAAACAAGCCTACTTTCTTACAAGAATATACTAGAAACGACTAGGATTAGAGAAAAGCTACTGTCATTATTGTTGAAAAGGACTCCATTTTTCTAGTATTGCTCGTAAGCGTACATTATTGTAGAGATTCCACTGTTAATTCATTATTCATCAATGATTCAGGAAGTGACTTAACAGACACTTTTGTGTATTATTTTACGAAATTATAAAGTGAATGTATTTAGAGGCAGAATTTTTTCCCCGTTCATAATCATATCTCTGGAATAGGAGTTCTATAACATCTTGATAGGAGCAATGAGTTGAGATAGAAAAACAACACAGCAATTTCGACTCTAAATTTGAGATTGAAGAGCCAAGTTGGAAGAGGCTTATTGATATTAATTCTTAGCCCCTTTCTCAAGAGTCTCCCCTCTGTCGTAAAGGCTCTTGGAATGATATTATCACAGATTGTTTAACCAATTTATTCTTTATTATAGATGTACTGCTTCTTTTTTCTACAGCCATATTACAATTATGAAATTCCAATACAGTAGCTTCATGTATAACGAGCTAATCTCTAACCATAAGAGTTGTATCATCCTATTATCCTGAATCATCTACAATAAATAGAATACTGTTCAATGTTAAGTATTGCAATTTCAAAGCAACTTAAAAATCAATGAAAAAGCTAAGCAGAATGTATCTATTTAAACCTTTTACAGACTTCATAATGATTTTCATGTTCATTTAATATTTTCTGATAAAAAAGTGATAGGTTACCTTGATGATAATCTACTTTTACTCCACCGTTGGATAATATGCTTCAAACTGAACCTATAGCCATATAATCGAGACCAAGCAAGGGCGCCGTGTCGATAACCAATATACTCATAAATTTCTTGCCGACCAAAATAGTCTCTTTGAAAATTGCTTTTGAGAATGTGCTGGTGAGACAACACAGGAGAGTTACCAGGAGCCGTATCCTGTGAAAGTGATTGTGCAGAATATTTGGATTTATGATCATAATATTCACTTATCATGACATAATTCAGCGTGAACTGAGTGTTCATCTGAATTGAGTCTGACCACAATGAACTATCTGAATGAGCACCATCGTATAAGCCAATAAGAATAATCATAAAGACAGTAATTCAATGAAAAATCTCTTCAATTTTATAATATTTGAAAGGGGTCATTAGAACATCGCAAAATCACTACTAAACACAAGTTTTTCACCTGTGCTATGTTTTGTCTATTCTGCGATTTTTGAACGCTATTTCTGAGATTTGGGTAAGATTTACACAATCGTCACCGTTCAACTTTTTCTTTGCAATCAACTCTCTTCGACTTCCAATTATAAAAAATACAAATTTATTACTCCTTATCAGTTATAACCCTCATTGTTGAAAAACTAATGTTTTTAGCAAATTATTTTCTTCCATTATCTCAATAACCGTTGAAGATACAAACTTCAAAATGATTTCATTGAATTTCTCAGCTAATTTTACATGGGATTTTACATTTTAAATTTTAAATTTTAATTTTACATTTTAAAACTTCTAAAATTAGAAAAATTAATATTTTTTGAAAAATTTCAATTTTCCGCCATTGTTATCTCGGAAACAAATCGTTTTTGGGGTTTTGGAACATTTTTGTCTACTTGATGTAAGGAATCAGTCTGAGAAGTATTGCACATTCCTCCTGAAACACTTTGTATAATATAATATTATGCGCTATTGAACACTGTAAGAATACTGTGAGTAACTCATAGAAACTGCTTTTTCTTGTTGAATATCAGCTATTGTTATTTTATTTTCAATCTGAGATTGGTAGTGAAGCATGATAACTTTTTGGAAGGTCTATAAATTAAAATATAGAGTGAATGAGAAATTTCTCTCTTTTAGAGTGTCTAAAAAGAGAATTGAAGAGTGATTTTCAATAGGCCTAGGTCTCCCCTGTTACGGAATTCCAAATTGAGTATCCACCTCTTGTTGATTCTCTTTGTCGAACAAGAAATCACTTATTCAAAGTCTTGGGTGTCTGATCGAAGTGAGTGATTATCACAGACAATATGAACCCTCTTTGACATTTCCCAACAAATTCAGTGTGTCAGTCCGAGCTGACAGAGGATGGGAGTCCTAAACATAAATTTTCCAGAATATTTTTAAGTTACCATTTAATCTAAATTAAAAAACATAAGGATTAAGACATTTTTATAGCCGAGGGTCTGTTATAATAGTCTGTCCAAGTAAAGAAGACCCTCTGGCAAGATGGGAAAACGACTTCAGCTTGGTCAATATTTGTTCAAGAATTATAAATATGGTCAAAAATGGTAGATCATATTGTATCCTACAATTTGAGATAAAATTGATCATTTTTGAACCAATATTGACCGAGCTTGAGTCATTTTCGCATCTTGCCAGAGGGTCTTCTCGCTGTTCCAGAATCAGTCCATCACATCAAGGAGGAAACTGAGGAAATATCTCAACTTTCAACCATATTCACCTCTCAAATTCCTGAAGTGTTTGAAGTCAGTATCCAAAGACTTTACTTCGTTTTGTATTGTTCAGTTGAGGGCAACCATCATTTGTTATTATTGATCATTTGTTACCACCACTGATAATTTGTTCATTCTAGAAACATGCTTCGACACGCACCGTGATGTGATGAGTATATTTCCAGCTTTCAGGAATCGCCTGCAAGAATGTTTTTATCGGGAATGACAATAATATGATAGTTGTTGTTGAAATGCTTCTTGATTAATGTAGATTGAAATAGTAACAATATAATTTTGGAATATTAATCCGTTCATTTTTATCCAAACTGAAAAAATAAACTGGCTTAGCTCACCTTTTATTTCTGTATAAATATGACAATGGAATTTCAGGAATATCTTATCAGTCTGTCTATTGCGTATCTTATCGTTGAAATTTATTGCTGAACTCTTTAGATGAGGTAGCGTATACTTCTGAATGAACAAATTTACAATATTGAAAAAGTACCTAGTCGACCAGTTTTGATTTTCGCGGAAAGAAGCAATCCTTAGTCCTTACGACCGTGTTTTCTCAGATGTCAATCACCCAATAATAATTTTAACTGTATTTATTCGAATTGGGTAACTAGCATCCTCAATGCAGGTCTCCTGAGTCAAAGTTGTGCTAATCAATTAAATGCGAGTTTATTACATGTAATTCATAAATTGTACATTAATGCGACTGTAAACACTGCAATTTAGATTAATGACTCCTCAATTGAAGATCCATGATGTAAATTCTACATCTGATTGGCTAAATTAATAAGAATCTTGTCTTCTCAGTCAAGTACTAATTGATCATATTTGAAACATCTACCGATGCGTAAAACCGAGGCACACGGGCTAAACTGGTCTCTTAGATTATGACTATCAATTTGGCATTTTTCAGGTGATTAGTATTTTTATAGGCTAGTTTGTCTGTCTTATATTGTTTAGACACCAATCCAGTTCTTTTATGACTTGGTTTCAACTTAATCTGCATCAAAACTTGTAGAATTCCTGAAATAACAATATAAATTTTGTATTCCACCCTTCTACAAACCATAAAATAGTTTTTTTAGAATCAACCTCTGGAACCGGTTGAATACTGAAGTAAAATATCATCCTGGAGTATTACATAATAATAATTTAGCGTTTCTATCAAAGGCAAAAGGAAGAAATACCGCAGTTCTTTATAGCTTTCTTTGAAACACGTGTTTCGTCAATTAATGTTAGATTTTGTTGAGTGCTCTGACCTCTAGAACTCATAAAATTCCCTAAATCTCAAAGCGAATAAAAATTTTTTAAAAACTATTCTCAATCCCTGCTTCCATAAAATGTTATAAAAATCGAACAGTAGATTTAAGCTATGTGTTCAGTACAAAATTTTTCTAGTATTTTATTTTAAATTAGCTTTTAACTGAAAATCAATACCAATCACCCTCTCATTGTTTTTTTTTTTTGCTTTAGGAAAAATAGTTCTGTAATATGTCTTATATTACAAATAAATACAGTAATAATAAGAAATTTATTATCGTATCCAGTCAATACTCTTGGATTCAACAAAATTCGGATTATATACAGTAATGCGATGTTATTGTTTTCAGGAGCTCATTCAGATGCTTCTCGATGATATTAAGTTATCGGCCAAGGAAAATAGAAACTAATTTGATTCTGTTGAGTCAAGGGATTCAACTGATACCTTTCCATAAAAATACCAACTAAGGCATTGTTCTGTTCTGTTGGATGAAATTTAATTTCAGCGTCTCATTGTCTAAAAAGCAATAAGATCGAAATCAACAAGTCTCTTACTATCCAGTAAAGTATGGCGTATCAACAGATTCAAAACAATCCAGGTTCAAACTTTGTGAACATAATATCAGTGTTGATATCTCTATCTGAAATTCGACCAGCAAATTGACTGAGACAAAGCTTCTAATAATTGGTTCTGGCAGGTGAAGAGTTACCGCTATTTCCCTGCATCATCCACTTTGTAATTGAATAACAGCATTCAGAATAATTTGATTAATCGCTTTCAAACTAATCCCATTCCATGGAATATCTCTTGGATCATTAACTTCCGGCATCTCTTGTTTAAATCAATATTGACTCCAACTCATCATCTCCAAATTAATTGTAGGCGTTCAATAATAGGATTGGTTCCAAAAATATTAAATAATTATAGGCGTTTCAATAACAATTCATTGCCTCTGAAGGTAATTCTAGATGGAAATGATTCGTTCCCCTTCTTAGTGCAAAACCTGATTATCTTCACAGAACTGACTTCCAAACTATAATAAAATGATTGATAGTCATTTACAGATAACTCATTTATTATCTTTATTCCCAACTGATTATTGAAGTGAATATTGTTACAATAATATTGTACAGAGTCATTTTCGGGAGTCAAACGTTTTCAAAATAGTAAAAAAATTTTTAATAGGTTTTAAGGGTTCATAACGTTTTATAGGTACAGAAATACTTTTCAAATTTTGAAAGCCCATTATTCAGATGAGAGCCGCATAGGCAACAATTACGGCTGATCTCTGTAACATGTTTCTGGGACGGGTCGTTTCCAGATTCGGTGGCATTCTTTGGATTCCTTTGTCCCCGACTTCAGTTGTGATTTTTTCTGTTGTACTTTATGCAATAATTGAATTTATTGGAGGACCTAGAGTTGTAATTTTCACCATTCTCTTGAAGCACATGGACAGAAATGTCTGTCCTTTATGTCATTGGGAAGATAATCCAATTCTACAGGCGCTCTTCTCTTCACTTTTTTATTATAATATTTTAAAAATTTATTTTAAAATATTAGTATTTTCAATAAAGTAAAATATATCAAATTTACATGATGAATATGATTTTCTGTCTACAGAGATATTTTCTCTGAAAAGTCGATTAAAACAGTTGTTCTTATTGGACATGATTCTGCTGGACGGCAAATGGCCGACCAGTACTGCCATTTTGTTTTCTTATATCAATTGCATTTTTAGATCAAGTGGTTATGATCATAAGTTCTATCACAGCTCTCTCATATAGTAACTTTCAACATATTTTGAAAAAGAGAGTATAAATCCATGTAACTCACATTACAGACTAACAAGACAATCGGATCTATCACTCTCATCATAGCTTCTATTAAAGGGAGCTATGCTCTCATCCATCGAGCAACAGCTTGGAGTAATACAACGTAGTACACGACGTATTGCCTATCCCATTGAAATCAGGCGTTTGAAACTCTAATGCCGGGTTTTTCCAAGCACACTCAAAGTTGAGGGACCCTCAAATTTTGATGAACAGCTGACATTTTGTATGATAAGTATAGGAAATGTAGTAAAGTGTAGTAAACTTGAGGGTCCCTCAAATTTGAGTGTGCTTGGAAAAACCGGGCATGAGTCATTCAAAAACAAAAACGTTATTCTCATATTTCTCCAGAGATCTCCAAGTTTCAGAGTTAATCAAATTTCCAAGATATTATAAATGCGTTATTCTCGTATTAATTAATAAATATATTAGTTCTATATATATTCGTATGAATTCATTGAATAAGCTCATTCATGAATCAAAGTACTGTATTTACAATGGAAGCTAAGAATGGATTGGAATATAAATTCTAATTTCAATTAAGGTTCATCCATTCAACATTAACAAACATAAGATTTTACAAAAAAACTATTGAAATAATAAAAGTAAAACACCTCGAGTGTTGAAGAAATGTATTATTTTATTGTTTCTCATTAGATAGTAAGACAGTGATTGCTTTCCCACTTGGTGACTTACAATATTGATCAGTTTCATCTTGGATCCAGGCGAGAAGAAGAGAGAGCAGCTTGCTTTAATGACAAGAATAAATTTATGGAGATCCTCATACATCCTGGGATTATCTTAACGAGTCATATGTGTTGCTCCTGTATCTTGAATACCAAGTACCATCAGTAAGACTAAGTCGAGAATGTACGAAATACAATTCTTCGTTGATTATTATCTTTTCTTTTGGCTTGAACGAAACTTGCAAGAAAATATAAGTTATCACCAAGTATTGACCTGTATCTGAAAATATAATAATATTGTATAATACACGAAGTGGTCATCTAATAATCTGTTCATTTAACATTTGCTACTGAATACATTATTCTAGAAATATACAGCTCTTGAAATTCAATTTCATACTTTGATTGATCATCACGCTTTCACGCCAGAATAGTGAGTAGTTAGAGAAGAAGTCAAAATTCCTCTTGTATTGAACCAAATATAATACCTACTCTTGAATGCGTTCCAATACATGGCAGAGTGGACATATGTGTCAAAATTCATTAAATCTTCAATTATCTATGATGTAGCTAGTAGGTTTTTTATTGTCTGTCAAGTGTCAACGGTGTCAAAGTGTATAGCATGAATGTCTATGTCGTTTGACTGTTATCTATTTTCGAAGGTCATAAAACAGGATTTCTATCAGTTCCACAAATCAGAGAAAAAGTACTTTTCACGAGGCAGCGCTATCTCAAGAAACGTTTCTCTGTGATTGGAAACCTTTAGAGAATTCTAACACAGTCATGTTGAAGTGAGAATGAATGGGAATACCACTTTGAACTATTTCAAAGGTTCGGAAAATATCATCGAAAGGGATACTTGCTCTAAATAATGAATTTAAGCATTTAAATCTAAATTGATGTTTTGCTTGAATAAATAAGAAGGGAAGACAAAGCTGATAGGGGATACTTTATTTATTCCATTTATATTATTACGAGAATAGTTTATGAAGAACGATGCGAATAATTGATTCTGGCGGATAAGCCAAAATTTCGAGGTCTATAAAATTTTAATGTACTCAAATGCTAACATGGTAAGTATCCAATTATTATCCTGAAATGAATGTTTTTAGATTATCAATTGGCTAATAATTCGATAATCATTAATCGATGAATGCTCATATTCATGACCAGTTTATAAAACTTCTCTCTGATATCTTGCTTCATGGATATTATTGCATTAATAGTGAGAGAGAGGTGCAGAAACACTGCTGAAGGGCTTCATAAAAGTAATGCGGAGCACACTTCCAGCCAGTCATGAAGAGAGCTGCAAGTTGTATTTGAATTCGAAACGGCCGAAATTGATTGACCGTGAACTTTATAAACGAGTCTTGTCCCAATCGCGCTCCGCCTTTCTGAAAACTCTATCCCCCACCATTTCAAATATCCAATCCCATCCTGAGTCCACAATTCAACCCCCCCCTTTCACCATCAATGTTTTCAGTCCAAAAGCCAGAGGTTCTTTCTATCTCATCAACCCTTCCATGAATCTTGCTCTTACCAAGAAATAGACTACTTTTTCAAAGCCTGAAAAAACAAGTTTTTCAAAGCCGATCTAATTAACAACGAACGGTGAAACTCGTGGCAACAAATGTATGCTTCAATGAGTTTCTATTCGACTGAAGATTCATCGCCTGAGCGTTGATTCTACTTGGTGTTGGAAGTTTTCCTATAATTATTATTGGACTACAGAATTTTTGTTTTATATTAGTGAGAATCTGTCAGCTATGAAACACGTTCTTCGCATTTTGGTTTTATGTATAAGATAAAATTAATGGCTTGTGGAAATCAAAATCAAGAAAATAACAGCAGTCAGATTATCGAAATTTGTTCTCCATGATTCTAGACTAGACTAATTCAGACTAATTCTTCCTTGTTTTTCGTCCTGATTTCTTAATTCCGCCACCAAGCTTCATCATTAATCTATTTCTATAATCAACTGAATCTTCTTCCTTCTTTTCCTTCATACTCTCCTATTATAGTTTCGTTATATTTGGTCTTATTTAGGTATTGGAGTATGTGAAAAAGTTTGAACTAAATCAATTTATCAAATTATTTTAAACATTTTCTTTTATCTTGCATGAAAGTAGATGCGGCTTCTTCCAATGCATCCGGAGAACCCAAGAATCATTATTTCCTCAATTATTCAATTCTCTCTCAGCTCCATTATTAATTTTAGAGCTACCCATTTGACCCCTTTTTATTCTAGTGCTGCACGGCTCGCAAGGGGTTTCTTATTAAAAGGAACGGCGCTTCCCTGTGCAGTGAGCTCAAACATCCAACTCCAGTCTTTTATCTCTCAAATTTTTTTTCTCCTTGGAAAAATCACAACTCGTTTGCACACTAAATTGACTGTCTCTTTCCATAATTAGTCTAGCCCGTATCTATTGATTGCTATACGTCTTTGAGCTTTCGTACCTTCGTACCTGAGCTCTTTGAAAAAACTCCCCATTAATTATTTTAGAATTTTCAATCCTATCAAAGTTATGGAAAATAGATTTGGAAAATAGATTTGAAAAAATAGATTAATGTTCATTCAAGATTCATGGTTGAAGGAGAATTGAAAAGAAATACTTTGATGTGAAATGGACATAATCTCAATGGAAAAAATATAATTTTATTTTAATGTTCAATTGTAATGTTTTTAACTCAAGCTTCATCAAGAAATCACAGAGAATTTTATGCTTCAAACAATCAACTCCATCATTTCATCAAATTTTTATGTCTAATTTTTCTCAAGATGTTTTTGTGTTTTCTATTTGTCGTACTCGACATCGACACATTGTATTCAAATATAAATGGGGAACAAAGTCTAACATTGAGAAAAATTGTCTATTTCCAATTATACTACTTTTGAAATGAGTATTCCTGTACCTAGTCCGTTTTGGTGAAATACTGAAATTCAAGAATAGGGACACCGGACAACGGTCATGCTGACATCACTCTTGCAGAATTTAGTTCGATTAATACTTCATGTCTTCATTTATAATTTTACAAAAGTAGGCTCTGCATTTGCGTAGTACTTTGACTAGAGAGGGTATACCCTTTGATATGGGAGTCCTTTATCTTCTTACTCCGGAATTATTAAAATACAGAACACTTCCCCTTCAATACTCGAGTCAATGGGACTTTAAGGTAAAGGATTCACTTTGTATGGAACCTTTTTGTTATATTCTGGGATCACGCTTCTCATTTTCAGTCACCTTTCTTTTATCTCAATCTCATCCTTCACCATTAAAAATTTCCAACAAGGTTTATCGAAGAGGAGTGAATTCACATCCTCTGTGTTTAGATTTCATTTCAAAGAGAATTTCTCTTTCAGCTTCTACTTTGGAGACCGAACATTTCCCATCTCAATTTGCTAATAAGTGAGGATGAGCAACCTGTAGCCAATACAATCCGTTGATATACCCTTGACGTGGAATCATTTATTAGGATTTGAGCAGTCTGAGCGGGTGCGTGCTGCGATAAGTAACAAATCGTGTACTTGAAAGAAGGGAGCTCTATTTTATTTCCAGCATCAAACACGACAAAATGTCTAGCCGAATAAATCTTGTCTTAAATAGAATTTGGTAGTGGCTGGGTTCTCTTGAGAGCCGATGGCTTGGCCGTTGAGATTTTGCTCTTACATGAATAATTTATGTGTGACAAAGTGCGCCCGTCACGGCACGCATCCAATGAACTAACACCTCTGAATTCACTTGCTAGACGAACACCTCTCCTCGTTGCAAATGCAGCTTGCAGCTCCATCACAATCTGTTACCTGCTAGTGGTAACAACGGTGACTTTCCACGCTGATTGACCTATTCACAGTTCCAACTACAATCAATTCAGCGTGAATCATCTGACTGATTCAGCGGTTCAAATTGAGTGAGAAGCGATGGCTCTTACACCAGGGGCCCCAGCTCTCACCCAGCCAATATTCCATTCAGTCAGTTATTGCTTACGTAGCGTGTACATTTTTGTGTAATCGATCAATTTTATTAGGAATATAAATGATGTTCTACTCCACTATTATTGTTCTACAATAACAATTAATTAGTTACTGAAATAAACTAGTTTGATGCTTGGATTAATAAGTCGAAATCGTTTCAACATCAACATGCGTTGATATATGGGGAAAAATCAATTTGTAATAAAAATTATAATGATTACAAGTAAAATCAATCTATTTCAATCGCTGGTCTACCTATGAATGAGGGTAGTGTTTTCTGAATTCAACTTAAGTAGTGTAGGTGATTCTTACTGTTTTCCACAGCTTTTTTGTTTTCATCAGGGACAGTAATTTGAATAATAATATGCTATAGATACATAAACTATGTAGTGGGCTGACTTTGGCCTTTTAAGTTTTTGACATTGGAGAATTGTTGGAAACTCATGCCCACTGGAATGTTCGATTTTAGTCGATAGTCACTCATTTGCCAGCTGACTTGTTTGTTATTACAACAAACAGGTTTTCAGTCTAAAAGTTTTATTTCAACAAGGTGCGCGCATAACTTGGGATGCAATTTTTTTGGTGCGACCAGTCCGGATTAAAGAAGCATTGAAATGAAGTGTAGGTTTATTTTTGTAGATTGTTCGCGGCTTTCATAATGAGAGCGAGCGAGCTGTTTGTAAATAAAATAGCGATGACCCCGACAAATTAATGTTTAGAATGTATTTTCTGTCCCGCTCGCTCTTCAGCCGCCACCAAATGATGTTAATGCGAAACAGTTAGCAAACCAGAATGCGAGGTCTTGGTTGGCTACTGTGAGGGGCGCGAGTGGGCGGCGAGTGTGCGTGCGATGGCCAGTTCCAGGTGCGAGTGTGTGCAAGGCGTAATCCGTGTACCGTGTAGCAGTTCGCGTTTAGTTGATCGTCGAGCGGTGGCCGGAGTGGTGAGGTGCGGTGCGTTCAAATGCGTGTGGAAGCGTGTTCAGACGTGCGTAGCACGAAACTAGACGCGTAGTGAATCGGTTCCCTGTCAGTGGATACATCTTAACCAGCTTTGGCTTCCTTTGAATGGCGCTATAAAATGTTCACAACAATGTTAGCCGAAGAGTAGCCTACTTTGTTGACATTGATCCTCTAGCTTTGTGGTTTTAATGCTAGCAAGGCAAGTTTTAAATAAGCAACAATAGAATACCTTCGACCCGAAGATAATGAATAGCTACTGAATAATAAATTAGTGTTGTTCTCACATAAAAATTAGTGTTGTAATCACGTTAAATTAATTGAGAATGAGGATTAGTTGATTTGAGGAGATCCAGTAATTATTCAACTCTCTTTTAGAATCCAATTGAGTGCTCTATTTCTATTGTGTTTGGTGAATCCTGAGAATAGTGCTCTCCTATGAATAAGAATTTATCTAGAACTATATTAGTGGTAAGTTTCTTCTTCAAGATCTAATACACTGAAGTTAATTGAATGTGAATGAATCGAGACGCTAATGAATAATTTTATGCTAGATTCATTCCCCATGAATGATCAGTCATGACAGGTTTATTCAGGGTTCATCTTCAATAAATAATGCTTTAATAATATTCTAGTATGAGATACTTCTCATACTTATTGCTTTCATCCATCTTATCGCTGCTACCAATCTTATCTTCAACCCTTTCACTTCTAATCTCATTTCTTCCGAGTAACTATTTCTAAATACTTTTGAAATTCTTATTTGATTTCTTGTTTGAATAATTATCGTGATAAAATTTCAGAATCTAGAAAATTATTGGGAAAACTCAAGTGCTGTAGGTACTTGTATATTCAATTCAAATTTATTGTGGTTCTTCAAAACAAAACATACTTAAAAGTCTCAGATAAAATAAGAAAATTACAAGTAAACAATCACCTACGAGGGAAATCTTGTGCGCAGGTGAGAGTTGCCAACACTATTCAATACAGCAAGCCATTATAAAATAAGAAATTTATGAATATGATAATAAAAGGAAAATGATGAAGAAATGGGGAAAAGGATAAAGGGGATAAGAAAGAAATAGAATGGTAAACATACTATTGATAGCGAGAGATAATATTGGTTTGTTATAAAACTGAGGTTGAGTATGTCAGATTTTGAGTTTTTCTAAACGTGGAAAAATTTGTTGAATTGAACCTTAAACAAGACAGCGGAAGGAGAGAGGCAGTTGAAAGAGGAACGAGGTGATACATCAAGGAAGGAGAATGAGATATAATGAGAATTTAACCAGCAGTATGATGGAGAAATTCTGTCGTCGTGATGCAACCCAAAATAATAATATCATGGATAGTCACTTCTTGAAGCACCTTCTCTCAAAAGCTGGCCGTACAACTTCTTATCTCCTGAGCCCATGAAACAGTTTGCACCCCTTTCCGCGTGGTTCTCCCTTTTACAAACTCCAACTCCGATTTACTTCCACTAAGCCTATCTTCAACTTGACACAATTATTTTGAGAGTAATATTCTCTCTCAGCAGATATTGAGATGATTCCTCATGTACTTATCATGTTGGGCCGGCTTTTACATTTGTTTATTGTTTCATGTCTGGAGCCTACATAGTGAATTACAATATTAATGAATAATCAGTTTAATGCTTCTTGGTTTCTTAACCATTAAATCTATTTTTTCCAAATTTTTCAAGTATATACTAATCCTACGATTCCCAATGAGTCTCTCACTTTTCATTCTCTGCAAGCTTATTCCTACTTTCTATAAGATTAATAACGTACTCGATTTTTTTCGCTAATATTGAGGAGGAAGTGGAATTTGAGTTAAAGTGGGAATTACCAACAAATAAAACATGCATCAGCATTCCCTTCTTCAACTATTCATCCTCCTAAAGAAGGATTTATTCCGAAGTATTTTCATTTTTCAACATATTTATCTCTATAAAATCTCAAATTTCTCAAGGAAGTACTGTAGTTACAGGCTTTGTACTACTTATTGACCTTGTAATGAACAACATAATTGAATCTTGTCTCAGGAAAGTTTTTGAGCTTTTATACGCATATAAAGGTGCTATTATAAGAGACTTACTTATTCAATTTGATTTTTATCAGTTTGGGTATTTCTGCCTACAGCCGTCAAACCGAATAAACTACCAGATTGATATGATCAAGTTTGCCTTGGTTCCAATTAGAAAAAACAAAATAATGAGAATCTTACATAATATAGTGTTCTTGGGATGAGTTTATAATTATTGTAAGACAAAGATAGTTCTTTTCTTTAGTTCTCGGTGTCCAGCTCTATTAGTTATGCATTAATTATAATGGGCATTCCCATTGAAAGGATGTTAAACTTTTTCGTTTAAAATAACATTTCCTCTGACCATCGTTTCAAGTGGGAAACACCACACACGTACAATAACAAGAATACCGTTATGCTCTTAAAGCGTAATCGCTCTACATGGAAATGTTTTTCTCATGAGAATGGGAAAATCTAGATTATTATAAAAATATGAAAACATGATCTTATGGTTATGAAACATTGTAAATATAGAATGTGAAAAAGGCAAAAGCTGACTTAATAATTTAGCATTTCGAAGTTAATTATCGATACTTTCTTATTAATATTTTATTTATTGATTGATTTTTCCAAAGATATTCAGAATGTTTCAATTTACAACGTATTTTTCATGTTAAAATTAAATTTACTTTAAATCTCAATTTTGGCCATCATGGAAGCTCATTTCAATTTAAGGTAATTCAAAATACCATCATGAATGAGAAAATGAACAGGAAACATGATTTTGTAGCTAATCTATAACTATAAAAGCGAAATGGCACTGATTCATTCATTCATATTTTATAGGCCTAATATTATTTTTTCTTGAAAAATAACAAATTCATGTCTAAAGCTAATTAATAGCTTTCAATCGAGAAACCAAACTTTTTCATTCTTTGGATCTCTGCACCAAGAGAGCTCGAAATGGGCATTCTATAGTGGGTGGATTCTCATATTTATCCAGACTAAATTCCAGAGAAACCAGAATTTGGCACAAAATAGGCTCATTCCAATTTTATGAGTGGACTCCAAGCATACTAACTGAGCTAGAGGATGAGAATAGAGTAACAAGCTCCGTTAAAGCACCTGGGACAATCATAACTTTGCCCTTGTCTCATCTTAATGGACTAGCCAAAGGCCATTACCATTAACGCTTTTGTCCCGGAAAGAGTTCTCACGATAAAGCAGTAACGATTATTATCACAATCCGGAGTTGCGACCAAAAGTAGAGTAGAAGAAAATCTAGATATTCACGATGAGATTATCGCGATTATGGGAAGAGCTTCAAATAAAGATATCATTAACTTATTTTCAAAGACTGCAGCACAGGTAGAATAAGAGGTTTTCAAATTTTTATGACTGCAGACATCTATTATCATTATCGATCATAATCACCCAATCAATTGTGAATTGAATTGTTTGCTTTTTGTTGTTTGCCAATCACCTTCTTCCATTCATCTCACATATTCTAATGAAAAGAGAACTCTTCTTCTAGAAAGTCAATTTATCTTGTTATAAATATGGGGAATAGATACGCCAATATTCTGATTGAAAAGCTTACTCAGTCTCAGTGGCGGCTCGTACCCACTAAACAGAAGTGCTGTACAGTAAAAGATACGGGCACTTCTCCTGTTTCATGGGCACGAGCCGCCAGTAACTTAGTGTTGACAATACATTAAAATGATATTAACTTTTAAGATGAAAGGAGTTTTATTTGTGAAATAGAACTTGGAATAAAAATCCTATAGCTAGCTGTGTCTGGACGCCTTTGATAGATTCTCTACAAAATAATCATGTTATGGGCATTAAATCATACAAAGATATCAAATCTATAACAAAGATGAACTGAATCAGTAAAAAGGGAAATTGAATACAATCTAAGTAATGTATCTTAGCTCAATTTGTTAATTAACAACCAATAATTTTTCTTTATGATATTTCTTGTTCTGACTTGATGTTGCTGAGTGTGAGTAATTCAGAAAGTAAAAAAACGTATTGATGATTGAGTCTAGTTCACGGCTTAGTATGGGTATTCAAATAAATATTATTGAATTTTGTTCTAATTTTCATCCTGCAATGATTCTCATCATGAGATATTCTCCAAGCTTGATTTTTTCAGATATTCTAAATCAATTTTTCTTTTCAATTTTCAGATGCAAGCGTGATACTCTACAAAGTAGCAGCACGATAATCTGGATCGATTTTCAAATAAGTAACGCAGTGCAGTAACACAATATAGAGTGCGCGTTAGTACTCAATCTACATGTGTTCAAATTATCGATAATTAAGATATTTAACTAAATTAATAAAATGGAGACACCATTGCCAGAAAAATTACAGTTGTTGATGAACTGGAGTGAGGCGGATGACATTATAGCCAGATCAAATTTTTCTCTGTACTATTTCAATGGCTCATCCCTCGATAGTTATGAAGAGGGCGCGCCCTTCTACATGCTTTTGACAATGTGCATTCTTTATGCGGTTATTTTGTTGTGCGGTGTTGTGGGTAATGTGAGCACGTGCATAGTGATAGCTCGCAACAAGAACATGCATACTGCTACCAACTACTACCTGTTCAGCTTGGCTGTCTCCGATATGATGCTGCTGCTGGCTGGACTGCCTCAGGAAATCATGCACACACTGTTTAAGTGAGTACAATGTTTCTTTCAGTGATGTCTTATAATTGGTAAAATCTTTGACACGCAATAAGAAAAGCTAATGATGATCAGTCCAGTTTAAACTAACCATTTTAATACAACAGCATCATTAAACTATATTGTACAATTTTTGATATTCAATTCTTTAGTAAGTATTTACTTAATTGTTTCTAGTGGAGTAACGCTAGGAAATGTTGAAAAAGAATGATTTTGATATTCATTTGCATGAAAAAAGTTACCACATCATATTCTGTTTCCTTTGCAATTTTTATGTGTTTACCGAGAAATTGGAGCAAATTGGATTATTTCAAGTGTTATTATTCCATGTAGGCTACCCTATTATGCTCTTTTCAAACATTTTCAAGATAAAACTGTGATCCAATCTTTACTAAGAAATGGTGAAAGACATAATCCATTGAGGGTGAAAATAATACTTGAAACATTGATTTACTCTAATGAATAGGTTAACTGAAGTCAGGTTCAAAAATCAACTTAATTCTTATGATCCACATGAAATATTGTTTTTATCAGGTTTATATCTATTGGTCCATAGTAATTCGTTCTTCGAAGATGAAATGTACAGAACTAATCTTGCATGGGCATATTGTAAGCTGAGTAGTAATAAAAAAACTAAACAAGTTCTCTTCAAGCTGCCAGGACCGAAATTTTTGCTCCGAAAGACGGAACTACGGATCTGTAATTGAATCAAATTTTATTTATATTCAAAATATTTTGTACACCTCAATTTCTAAATAGCTTTCCTTTTCGATTTTTTGACTCAAAACTAGCAAGAATATCCCTTGACATCTATTATACAACTTTATTATATTTTTAAAATTCTTGAACAATGAACACATAGGTCCAATTCTCGTCGGTAATAATTCATCCAACACACTTTTTCAAGTTGCATGGAGAGACGGATCGATAGAATTTGCATGAATCGTACCTAACGAGACAAAAATACATCTTCCTCTACGCGTTACCATTCCAACCGTCGTTTGTTCAACAGCAAAATCGCTTCCATTCAACTCTTATTTATGTGCTTTTTTCTACCATTGAGTATTTTCGCAGAGACCACCAATTCGTAGTATCCACTTCAATATTGTTCCATTCTTTCTGTTTGCACCCTCACAAGAGGAACAGCACTTTGATACATTGGTGAGATTTCTACTTTGTTGGGATTTTATGGAGTGCTTCTCTTATCATTCTGTACTACTTATAATGTGCTCTTAAAATAGAAAGCAATAATTTGAGACTTCTGGCATCCACGCTTGGGACTGAGTTCTTGAGGCTTGAGACTTACATTCGTGTATTTTGCAATACTCTTTCCTGCTTAAGAGTGTTTGAATAGTCTTTTGAAGAAAGAGCATTTCGTGTGTTTGAATCAGGAATAGGAATTATTTAAAACTGCTTCTTAAAAGTACTGTTCAATCTATCTATATATCTATATCTATATAAGCGTTCATTCATTCATTCATTCATTCATTCATTCATCACCAGAACTAAACATCCACTGAACCGAATGCGTTCAAATTTGGCAGGCATGTTCAGTTGGACGTTTAGACGCGCGCTAAGAACGGATTTTAAAACTTTTCAAGGATACGCCAAATATTTCAGTTTTTCTAGAGTTTTTCGGCGTTTTCTCAATTTTTTTGAGAACCAATCGGTAGAAAATGTTGATATTTGGTAGGTAGGTTCAGATAAGGTCTAGAAATGTTGTGTTAAGATATTTTTGAATTCTGTTCAAGGTTACGCCAGTAATCAGGTTTTTAAAAATTGTAGATGTATTGCGGGTTGCATATCTTCCGCCTTGATACGACCAATCCTCACTGTAAATTCAATGGTTCAGCGAGATTATAGATAAACTAATTTGGAAGATATTGAATCAAGTTTCAAACTATGTCCGATATAGTTTCCAAGTTATGTTCAATATTAGCGTTTTACTATTTTTCGGAATTTTCAGAGTTTTTCTTGGATTTTTCGAGAATCAATTGGCAGAAAATGTTGAAATTCGGTAAACAGGTCCAGATTAGGTCTAGAAATGCTGTGTTCTATAAATTTCGAATCCCTTCTGAACGGAATTTGCAGGCGAACGAAGCGAGCCTGTTTATCTCAGCTTACACTGACAGAGGTTTTGCAGGCGAGCGAAGCGAGCCTGTTTGACTCACCTACACTGCCGATACTGTCGGGGGTCCAGGGGGCGGAGAAGGCGAGTGAAGCGAGCCTGCCGGCTAGTATCATAATAGAATGCTTATGCTACTTCGTTATGATTATCAACCCTCATTATTAATTATAGACTATGAGATTATAGCCTATCTATCTAGTAAAAAAGTTTTCCAAGTTGTGAGCACTTTAAAATAAATAGCCATTGTAAAGTCGTAGTTGTTGTCATAGGTATTCCAACGTGCACTCCAACAAGTAAGAGTTAGGAGTATTGAAGTTCATCTAGATTTGGATATTACTTGGATGAAATGCGGTCTCGTCAATTATTGATTACCAAGCTGTTCATAACGGGATTGCTAGGAGATGAATATTCGTATACTTAACTATGCTGGAGTTCTTTCAAAATTATTTCTTGTTTAAATCCTATCTTCCAACATTGGAAACTTTTTGGTGTAATTGAAATGTAATCAATGAGTGCTATTACTCTAGCCATTATTCCTTCTTGGTGGTCATCATTTGAACTATAGCGATACTGCATGTAAGGGCTCAAATAGCCTATTATTTGATATCTTATCCGAACATAATCTAAATGAAGATTTTGTTTCTCTGTTGTTGGAGATTGATCTTGAATTTAAACGTTCCACTGGATAGAGTTGTTCGGCTTAAGCAAAATAATTAAGTTATTTAGTCTGTTAAATTTCTCATTTATGGTTAGCTTACCATGCACATGTTAGCTTACAAAGTTTCAAGCGCTTGCTTTTATTGTTTGTGAACACATAAGGCCTACACTTGGAACACTAGGCCAACTATGTAAATACAAAACTGAGTTCATATCAATGTCAGTCATAATTTTTACAAGTTTTTTAAACTCAATTTGTGATTGCAATATCAGATAATTACTGTATTTGGAAATCAAAGATGATTAGACTCATTGAAATTTTAAAAAATTAATTGATTTTAAAATTTGTAGAGACAAGTAAAAATAGAAAAAGTAGGCCTATCTGAGAAGCAAGCTTATTCATACTGGTATATTGTTACATCATACTTCATCCATTATATTTTTAACATTTTTATTACTGTGAAAATGTAAATAATTTGTATTGTACATTATATATTTTCGCACTTGATGTTAGTAATCCATCAAACAACAAAAACTATATAGCCTAGGTGTATTCTCGAACTTACTTATCCAAATACTCTTTTCTGAAGCTATTTGGCGTTATGCCATGCTGAAATGAAGTTCAAATCGTTTCTAGTTCACCTCCCAAGACGGAGGTTTCAGAAAAACATCGCCATCCATCAACATACTTTTGTATCGATTCAAAAAAAAGGAAAAATACGAAGTATCTAGAAGTTGAATAAAACTTTAATCTTGATATTTACTAATATTTGCTAAAACGTTGGAAATTGGAACAGCTCCGTAAACAAGAGGGACTTATGGTTCAATTTTTCAAAGTGTCATAATTTGCATTTTGATAAGATTTAACAACGTCAACATTTCCAGGTGGGTACTAAAAATATGGGTTGTGAAAAAAGATGGATTTATTCTTCGGTTATATAACCCGCTTCATTTGATTCAAAAAACACACTTCCCACTTCAGAGATTGTTGAATTGCAGATCCTGAACCAATATTTTCCAGAGGATAAAGGAAGCCTAAAACATTTTTCCCTGAGTACGAGCTCGAAGTGTGATTAAATTTCCAACTTTTCCCGGCACCAATAGGTATACCTATTCGGCTGGAAGTTTTCCATGCACGAGAACCAAAACTCGTTATAAATGTGGGAGGTCACATGCTTTTATCTTCAGCTTGAAAGACACGGCTCAATAAATTGCTAGAGTATTCGAATGGTAGGAGCCTGTACCAGTGAGCAATAAGTCACCAGAAATTTTCATCACTATAGATTCTATTTATTATGGTGAAATATTTTGTCCTTATTCAATTTTCAAAGATTTTTCAAAGGCTGGGGAGTTATACATAATTTATATAATTTATATTACATAAGTTATACATAAATGATCAATACCACAAAGCCAGTACGTTTATTCTTTTATACTATTGAACCAACCAAAAATATGGTTTGTGCAGTGATTAATAGATCATGAATTCGTTTTTGTCTCCAAATATTTTCCAGTTTTGTCGTTCATATCCTTCATGGTTGTAGAGAATAAATTTCTCACTTTTATATTTGATTCATTTATGACTAAGAATATTTATATGAATGAGAACTGAAGTGAGTCACTTGTGCGCGATTGATGTGTCAATCTGAAATAAGAAGAATTATATATTTCTGTAGGGGATCAGAAATTCATATCCATGAAATAGGCTGGGTCACTGGCTCACTGCTTAACACTAATGCATAATAATCTTACGCTTTAGAATAAAGCTAGCTTGTAAAATGTTCAAAAGTTCGAAAAACATCAGTTGAACTTTATTCAGAAGTTACACAAACTTATTACTGAATTTACATGAAGTTGAACAAGTTTGTTGGATGATTTTGATTCACATAAATGAAATGTTTTGCATTTCAGTGGAAGCGCTCATCGTCGTGAAATTTAAAACCATTACATATGTAGCTCAGTGTATTGAAATGCATTATTATTCTGTACAGTAGCTTTCAGAATTCTAGAATACGAATTGAAGAATGTACAATATATTGTATCATTCCGTAGAATCTATTACGAGAAACTTTGAAAGATTCTTCTCGAGGATTATTATACCGGGTGCAGCCTTACAAGTATCTGATGGTTTCCAAACAAAAGGTTGGAGTGGAAAATTTTGTAAAAATTGTGTTATGTTCCTCTTTATTTTTCCGTGGATCAATCAATTCTCAACAATCTCAGTCCTCGAGAATATTATTGCTGAACCTATTAGAATTATTACTTGACCGCTGTCTAAAGAATATTTCTGCGTAAGAAAATCCGTACGTAGTTAAATTTTCTCCACTTTCATGTAGGCTATTAATATATCATACTTGCGGTAGCAAAATTTATAAGTTTTAAAAATTTTAAGCAATTTGAAATTATAAAATGTATTCAAAGAACCTGAAAACGCATGTGAAAACAGTTGCTTCGACAATAACGAGAGAGATTCTTGGAAACACTCAAGTAATAAAAGGCTGTTTTTATTCTTCATGCTTGGTGGAACATGATCAAGATTGTGTAAACAGCTTTTATTTTTAAGTTCCGACAAACCTGGACTACAGAATGAACATAGAATTCTATGCCAAAGTAGAGATGACAAGAAAGTTAATTTCTATTTCTACTTCGTATTAGTTTTTTGAAATAACGATAACTCAAAACCTCTGTTGAAATGGTTAAAATGATTATTGATATAAATAATTATAATTATTGATATAAAAATAAATTTATAATTATAAGTATAAAATAACACAATTATTGTGAATGAATAATGGATTTGATTACTAAAACAAGAATACTCTCTTTAACAAATACATTCAAGTACTGTATTTAGTATGAACTCAACTGAAAGGGTATGAAAATTTCAAAGAGTGGACTCTTTCTTCTTACTCAGAGCCCGATAGAGTGAAAGATTCAACATGCCAATAGAAAAATCTTCATGAATTTTTTCAATGTTTGAAGTCAAACTGTTTTGAAGATAGCCAGAGCCAGTCAGCTATTCAAGAGCGTTCATTGAGCTAGAAATACTGAAACATCCTGAGCACTTCTGGAGAAGTGATACAGGAGTTTATAGCTGTAATGGAGTTGTCAAGTGAAGTCCAACATACTGGACAACTTTGTTTAGGTCCCTGTAACAATTTAGATCCATCTCCTCACAGCGCTCTCTGCCATTGGCTACATTTTATTTAGAGGTAAGTCTGTCACGTATTGTAAGCCAATCTAGTTTCACTGTTTTCCTTCCTAAGAAAGCCTTTAATGGTCTATGGTGTAGATGTGCGACTTGGGCTTCAAACTGGAAACTTGTTGATTTACATAAGCCACGTGAATATTGCGTCCATACCATTCGCACATAGCTATACTGAGGTAGCTCACAAATTATAAATTCCAGTTCGACTCTTATGGGTTTGTCATGTATGATATAGGTCTGTTTACTAGAATTTCAACATTATAGTTTTAAATATTTGTTCTGACTTTCATTCTGTATGTTTTGACTTGAGTTGGCCATTGCAATTGAAGATTGAGTTCCAAGTTATTATTTAAAGCATTGGTATGGCATTACAATGAAACTTTTCGTTCAAGACTTGAGGGAATAAATCAATATCATTTATCACTTGGAAATAAAATTGATAGAAAGTATTTTAACATCCAGGATGTTTCAAAAAGTTGAATATCCTAAAAGAAAGATTCTTGTCACTGAATTTGATTGAGAATTTAGAGCTTAGATTTATTGAGAGGGTGTCATAATTTTTCAATTTGTGGTGAAAGTTAGGCTGCTGGAATTATTGAGTCTTTTTCATTATATCAGCCACGATGGCTTCAATAAATAGAAAACAACTATATAAAATAAACATTGAAAATATAAGAATTGGATAAATTTACGTAAGACTGAGTATGTTCCACACCTATAAATTGTTTGCTTTTCAATTACTCAATCTGTGAGTTTATAGGGATTTAAGAGAATTTTCGAGTCAGAATCCCCTACAGTTGAAAACGTACCAGCTGCCTGCGAAGTTCACGTAGTGCTGACTTGAAGTTGGATTAATACCCTATTCATAGTAGAAGAGACGAAACAGTCAGCACTCATTGAGAGCTTAAAATGAATTAAGGTCATACAAACAGCAATCACGTAAAACTATGGTACATTCAAAAGTTGTAGCAAAGTTGAAAGCCCTCGTAAATGATGCATCCACATTTAATCGATGCCAATCAGCTTTTAAAACTTTGGCCCTCGTTCGTTTCTTTTTATTCCTGAAATGGGTCAAGTAATTCAAGTTGTTTAAAAGTCTGAAACTTGAAGATTTGTGTAATCCATGTATGTGTGCTGGCTGAATTAAAGGGTGATGCTCATCGCTCTTTCTACAGTCTAAACTCTTAGTTCATTGAAAACTCACTAAACAAATTGAGTGGGCCGAGTGGCACATTTCATTGAAGAGCTTCAGTAATTTTCATGTATTTGGGTCACAGCGTTGAAGGGTTGCGATCTCTTAGGAAATGGGCAGGCAATTTCGAGTGAAAGGGGGGAGGGGAGGAGGCTAATTTCCTCCCAAAAAGAAGGAAATTAGGCTTGAACCGTCACGTGCTTCGATTGACAATCAATTGAGAGGCACATCTTTTATTTCGTCTAAAGAAATTCGAGCGTTCAATTTCAAACTCTTTTTCTTGATTATGGCTAGGAAAGATGAGAGATCAGCGAAAAACTGAATGAGTCAGTTAAGTGCCTAAGGGTGAGAGGAAAAAGTGCAGAAGTTGAATTTTTTATGTAACAACCTTTGGTTAGACGTTAGTCAATGTAGAATATTGTAAGACAATATTGATGTATCATATTATCTTCTTAGAACATTTACAATCTAAGTTGAAATGCAATAAACCAAGTAGAAAATTCTTCCTTACCCAGACTAGCTGATGTAGTAATGATGAATTAAAAAGCTTAATGAAAAATGCTACTTCAAAGTGAAAGCTTTTATAGTTTCAAGCGCGACAGTGGTTTTATTCTGGTATTGCATAAACCATGAGTAGTATTTCTTTTCAAATTAATATGAAATACTATTGTAAATTGATGAACGAAAAAAGATAAATATTATGACTGATGTCTCTCATCCGGATATTATTTCTTGGATCACCGTCGTAGGTCTCAAGAGTGTGATCAGTTATCAAATCCGGGATTCTCAAATATTGAACGGCATCAATGGCTTACTGTCCAATGAATAGCACCAGATTGATTGGCTACTAGAGCTAAGCCCAATTACAATTCAATTCAATAGCCTGTGAGTTGGATTAAGGCTTCCAGTGAAACCACTCACTTCGGTGGTTAGTTGAAACTGGAGGTAGGCCTATTGAATGTGGCGAACAATGTGATGAGGGCTTCTTATCAGAGGTGAATTGTGGATTAATGTCATGAACAGCTCTCGCTACCATCCATCATCCCGCACATTCTCTGTCTCCGGGTGTTTGCATTTCAATTTGAAATGCGGCAGCAAGCATTTCAAATGATAACACCTCGGTTAACATGCAAATCGCAAATGGATGTTTTCGCCAGTGGTAAAAAATAAGCATAGATAGATGATAGAAGATTATTCATTGATTCTAATTCAGTGCACAATCTGATCTTATACGGATGTTATACCGTATAAGTAGGTATTTATTTATTCTTGTACTCGAATGCTTTTGGAGAATGCATCTAAACATCAATGTTTAAACTGTCTAAACAGTTATCAATGTTTGCGAAAACTTGATACAATGGAAAGATTTGATTATGGCATGAAAAAAGATGGACTTTCACACAGTTATATCATCATCAGACGTTTAAGGGTTTTATGGAGAAAATGATTGTGTCAAATAAATGAGTAGAAAAAAAATTATGAATATTTCAATATCTAATTCAATTCATATCCTATTTATGTTCGTTTTGAATGAGTTGAGAGCCGCTTATTGATTCATCTATCCATTATTGCTTCAGACTGAAGCTCAACTGTAAATTGATAGAAGAGCAGTTGCACACACTCAAATGTATTTTTGGATATATGATGATTGATTGATCATTAAATGATCGATGATCGAATTTTACATGCAATGGATCAAAATATCAAATAAGGCCTAGTCCTTCCAAATTAAAGCTAACAGTAACTGAGTTATGAGCTTCAAAGAGTGTACACTGTAGGCAAGACAATTTCCTGGATTATCAACAATATAATTTTGTCATTTACATGGAAACAATTAGAATATTCGAGCATATAGGCGAATTTCAATTCTAGACTAACCCTCTCTCTAGAGGTAATTCTAGAAATACCTCACAGTGTCCTTGACTGAATTTCAAAATCAATTGCAGAGGCAGAGAAAAATGTCTCTCACAACTATCATCCATCGCTTAAAATATTCTAATGATTCAGCTTCCTGTTACATTTGTAAGAATCAATACATTCGAATTGACGTGTCGTTTGGAAAGCAGTATTTCACAAAGCACTTCACAATGAAATTGAACGCACATTATCTAGAAACGAATGGTTATGACAAGGAGAACAAGATGAATGTGATGGAGCGCAAGAACAGAGAGAGCTCCATTGAGATGCAGGATGTAGATTTATGAGATAGCCATCAGGAAGCGATTCAAAAATTACCATTTGATTGTCAGAGATAAATCTTGTCCCTGCTGAGCGTCTAGAAAGTTTATTAAGAGTTTATTCATGTAATCCACCCTCAAAATGATTCACTGAACTGGGACATGCCCTATGCCAAAACTTTTTGGCAGCAGTGTTGTTTTAAATGGAGACAAAGACATCTATTCTCCTCGCGCGACACTGATCGTGACAACATAGGATTGAGATTTTTAATTCTAGTGTTGACATTTCTGAAACTTTTTTCATCAGTACTTTCATCTGGCTGCGAATCAGCTTCGGAATATTTCGCAACAAATAATTCAAAACAGAGGCCAAGCAGACGTTGAATATTGCGAGCCGTCTCATTGTTTACATCTGAAACAAAAATTCACAAATATTTCTCATCAATATACAATGTAAAACTCTCCAAAACCATACCTACTCTTAAATATTCAAAATATGTATGAGAAATCTTACTGTAATGATGGTTGATCAGGAACTGTGTCAGGAAAAATGCACAGATAAGAAACAATCTCATACTACATACTCACTTCTAGTTCTAATCTGATGAATAATTCTATTTTTATATAGGCTGGATACTAATATTATTCTTTGTATATGATTCACAAATTACATCACAGTCTTTTTCTAATGCTTGTGAAGTTTTACAAGAGTAGCTCGACTACTTTTTCATTCATTTCCAATTATAAATCATATTATTCTGCTTGAGACAAGCCCTTTCATTAATTCAGTACTGATTCCACGTGTAATATAAAAAATATCATTTCATTGCTTAGCCTAATGAAAAAAAGCTTATTTCAGTGCCAGCATAATTAAATTGTGGCATTTTAAGATTGTTATAAATCATGTTCAATTAATTAATCAAGATTGGGATTATTCAGTATTTTCTATAATGTTTTCTATATAATATTTTTAAAACAATTATGTTTTATTACCCAGGAAGCGAATTGATTAAGTAAGTGATTCTAGCCACTGTATATTATACTTATATCATGGAATTAAAATTTTATATAAACTTCAATTAACTTGCATTTAATCGTGGGCTTTTTCCACAATCTCGAATTGAAATATTTAAATCTAATTAGAGTCTTTCCTGTAGTCTTGAATAGAAATTATTATTCCTCATCATCTATTTAAATTTTAATGTTCATTGAATCGTTCAAACATTGTTCATACATGTGATCTAGATTATTGCGGCGTAAGTTCGAAGATAATAATACTAACAACAGAATGGAGATCAGTTCATTATTATAAGTTGATAAATCGATCACTTAAATTTATCAAGAAAAACTAATTCTCAAATATCTTTCTGAATAATTGTGTACAAGTATCATAATAAGATATCAGAGAAAGATATTTATAATTCAAAGCTATAAAATATTCATAATAATTTGAGGTACTCGTAATTTTCCGGTTCAAATTTAAACAATAAAGACGCCGATATATTTTTATTCCCTTTTAAAAATTTATAGAATTCACTCCATATACATTCCGGTACGTAGCCTACTACTATATACATAGTTATCAATCATTCAGTTTCATCACGAGTAGTTGGATGGTTGATTTATTTATCCGAAGATTCAATCCATCATATTGATGTTGTGTACACAGCCCAGTCATCTGAATTCAAAAGCCAATATTTTCCAGATTGTAAATGGGTTTTATCGACAGTATTCAATTCTCTGGCAAATATATTTGTTTTCCAACAATTTTTGATGTAAACGGGAAAATAGGTTCAAGAAACCAATCCCTGAATTTAGTTTGAGTTTGAAATGGGTTCCTTTTCCGTTTCCAGAAAAAATTCTCTCAAATTGTTTCATCGTTAAGTAATACAGATATAATACATAAAGTAATGTAGAATCAGATTATTCTCTATTTTATGGCGGCGACCCATCCATGGCCCTTTCTTGTGAATTGTGAATCGAAAACTCTATGATTCATTTTATTTATTTTATTTTATCCATTTCATTTATTTAGAGAAACTAGTTGTAAAAATTAAATGTTTATGAGCAAGAAAGCCCTGTTGCTTACAATATTACAAGCTCGAACTGCGCGGTCTCGGCAGTCCGGCTCTAGCTGCGCTTCTCTAGCTGTCCGGATCTAGCTGCACTGCTCGAGCTGCCCGGCTCTAGCTGCGCTGCTTAAAGCCGCGTATCGACAGTCCGAGGCATGTGCCACGAATGCCTCGCGGTACAGTCTGTTGACGCAAAAAAAGTATGAACTCATGGCTGAGGCATATGTGTCATTATGGTGAGGCATATGAGCCATTTGTAAGACCGTTATTGAGCGATAATAGTTCTAAGAGCATATTTGATCATATGGAAAGATATGAAAATACCAAATCATATTTTCATATGATCATATCATAGAACTATTATCGTGTAATACCGGCTTAACCAAAAATGCGAGCACGCGAACAAATTGACAAATTGACTAGCGCCATCAAGCGGGAGACAAAACAACTAAGCTCTGACAATTGATAATTTGGACTTTGGATGGAGGTTAGTTTGTGCTCAATTAGTAGATAAAAATTTGATGCAATGTGTATTATTGCCTATTACAACCTTCTACACCCAAATAGAATTCTCAATCACAAAAATGCATAGGAATGGGGTACAATTTTGAGGTTAGTTTGTAGAATTGTTCATTGTGCGTTGCGAGGCAACAGGCACTGCTCGCTGCAAATTATGTGCAGCGTTTGCCTCGCTGCTAGCAAACCCGGTATCGACAGTCCGAGGCACGAGCCACCAGTGGTAGCCCCAAAAACAAAGTGAACTTTTCCAACATAATTATGTAAATAGAGTTTTGATGGTTAGAGCAGCGCAGCTAGTGCCGGGCAGCACGAGCCGCATATTTAGAGCCGTGCAGCTCGATCCGCGCGCCTCGAGCTAACGCTTGGGAAATGGGCATGATACCTTAGTACTCATTAATTATGCAGCCCATAAACTGGTTATGCCAAACCAAACCATCCAACCACGTGATACCGAATCGGTTGGATGAGTTGGTTGCACGGTTTTTCATGGCTTCATGAAAATTTAGTCAGCTGGCTGAATCATCGGTCAGCTGCATTCATGATTCGAAGAATTTTATGATTAGATTCTCTGGAAGTGTTTTGTGTTTACATACGGTTTAAATAATTTAACTTAAATCTAAATTACCAAAATCTATTTTTAAAAATCTCATTTTTTTATAATTCATTCTTTATTTCAATTATCAACATAAATATAGAATAAAATTATAATAAAATTGATTAATTCTCATTCAATTTCCAAGTTCTTCTTACTTCGTTTTTCATATTTTTCCTTAGTCCTTACGTGATCAATAAATTATTGTTTTAGTATCACTCAATGCAATAGCACTGCGCTTCTGTATTTTTAAATTATTTTTATTGTTGTTTTTGCATATGAATGCATATTAATTAGATCAGCAGTAGCCACAAAATACTCAGCTTGAATTTGAAATTAGCAAAATAATAATATTGAAATAATGCACAAATGATTTATTACTCTGGCAGTACCTATGAACAATTGATGCTAGTTTAATTTTAATAGAAATAATTGTGTAGACCTATGAAACGGGGATAAGTTTCATTTTTATTAAAAAAATATATAAGCACCATTCACCTATGCTTAAAATACATCTTCCAAGTTGCCTTTGTGAAAAATGAAAAAATAAATGAATAACCGAAAAAATTTTCATATCAAACCTTTCATAATTATTATTCGAAAATATTTTCAAATAACCGCGCCAAGAGTTTACTGTATTCTAAAGAGAAAATAAAAGTCAGCATTGTTCGGCTGAGTAATATCGGAATCATTATAACATAATGTTGGTAACTGTTTTGGTTGGATGAATTGGTTGGATGGTATCACATACGTCACAAATGGTTGAATGGTATTGGTTTGGTTTAGCTTAGCATCACCAGTGTATGGGCTGCATTACAATTGTAGTAAATTTGTAGGTTTGAAGTAGAATTATGAATAACCTATAATGGTATTGATGAAATTAAAAAATATTAAGCTACTATTATAGTGCCTTAATTTCACTAGGCTTTTGACACTAGTAAAATATCGAAGTAAGCTTATCTGTAGATCGAAACATTCTGTTATTAGAATAAACTTCTTTTTTTCTATGAACTCGTGCATGATCATAGTGTGTTGTACGTAATCTATTCCATCAATCATTATCGTTAACTAGATATGGAGCTATGGCTATTAATGAGAAAAAAGCTCCTAGCACACCTATTCCTGATAGAAACTAGTTTTTATCATAATTTCTTGTTTCAGTTTGTATGCAGAACTCATCTTGTTTTTCGCTTGTTAACAGGAAACTGTCAATCTAATCGTTTCCAGATACTATACTATCACCGATATTATTAATCAAATTAATTAATACAATAATTTCGAAGAGGCTATAATGTTTGATTGTATAGCAACTGCATTGTACATTGTTGATGTTATACCGGTACAGAAGTCAAAAGTATTCAATCATAAAGGCAATTTCAAAATAATTCGACATAAATACAGAAAAAAATATCGGAAAAGCAGACTTTCAGATTATACTCACCTGAATGAACAAGCTTATTCCTCCTATATTTTATACTTTTCATACAAGAACATAATATAAGTTTAAACGTATAACGATGTAGCGACTTTTGAGTGAAATCGGATTGAACAACCTTGACCATTTTATTGCATGATCAGTGGTCAACATCAAAGAATTAGAATAGAAATAGGCATGCACAAATATACCAAAAAATACATAATTCATTAAATTTGAAAATTTTTGAGAAATTGTTGTCTCGATATCCATATCATAGAACTGGAAACACCAGGTACACAAATAATAATAAATATTCAACGGCGCTCACTAAATTATTTCCATAATCAAACATTCTGCGCCTCAGCATCTTTAGTAATGAGCGCAAGTCTTCTTGGGAGAAAATTATGATGATTCGGGGGGTATAATACGTATACACTTTCCCGGTTTGTGGTTACCGCTTATGGTAGGCTACTCAGATTAATGAATGATAATGATGATGGGGAAGAAGAAGCTGTAAGATCATTTCCTTCTCCAAATCATGCAAAACAGCATTCTCTACTAGTCGGATCAAACCGCAGTTAGTTCCAACATCACGGGCCTTGTTCCTGCGGTTACTACAGTATTCCCAAATCTGATTTGAGGTTTTCGGTTTCTTTCTCGAGTTCTTAGTCATCTGCCTTTACACTGCCATTTTAATGTACAGTAATATAATCTTGATAGAAGGATGATTATTAGACTATGATATTCGTTTATCCTTCAATGTTTAAGGTCATAAGCAAATTTATAAATTTAGTATATCTATGATCTCCAACAAATTACTTTATTGATCAGAGTTAACAGAGTGAACGCGTGGGAAGATCTGTGTGCTTCAAGTGCGCCCGACGCCCACAAAGTATCAATAGGATTACTGGCATGTGACAAATTTGGAAATCGCTGAAATAAACAAGCTTTTATCCAATGAATAGTATATTATTATCATGATTAGCTATTCAAATATCGCTTTTTATCTTCTCCGATAGTATGACGTACAAGAGGAAAACAAATAGACACAAGACCTCTTATAACAGGAATTATCTGACATAGGACATTAAGCATAGTAGAGAATAAGTGTATCTTGATTGGAGCATAATATGTGAAGCCTATGTACAGCTATGTACAATGTCTCTATAATTCCAACTTTCAATAACGGATAATGAGAAAACTTAGATGGTTTGCAATCTCATTTGAGTAATTAAATCTGTTATATTATTTATAGTATTTGTTAAAAATGAATTATTTATCAGTAGGCTTCAAAACTGTTGTTATTTTATCAAATAATTGTAACCAGGATCAAGCACAAGAACCATGGTAGTTTAAGAATACATTCAATTAATTTCAATTATTACGCTATCAGCACCAATATTGAACACTGGTTTGTTTAAACCCGGTTTCGACACGGATCTGAACGAGTTTTTTCAACTCTACTGGCAGACTGTGATTGACATCCAGTTCTGTCATTTCATCACTTTTTTCCTGATTTTCATTGATTCTAAAATGTCAAGCTGAATCAATCACTTTTCAGCAAACATGTCGGTATTCTCTTTGAAAATCTCGAAAAATAAGCTTCAATTGAATATTGATTTTAATGGAAAGGAGTTACTTTTGTTATTGTACATGATCCAATCAATAACCATGGGTGAATTATATGCAAGTTGGTTATCATGATAAGCTTATTACGTTCCCCGATAATGCAAAAGACCATCAAAAATATTCAAGATGATCTTCACTAGCCTGCTCAATTTTGGACCGGAAATATCTGTAATTTGGAGTGAAATGGGAACTAATCATCTTATCAACTAATCATCAACAGTTAAAAGCCGCGTATCGACAGTCCGAGGCATGTGCCACGAATGCCTCGCAGTACAGTCTGGTGACGCAAAAAAAGTATAAACTCATGGCTGAGGCATATGTGTGAATATAATCTGCAATAATCAAGAATAATTATAGTATAGTATATAATATATAGTATATAATTATAATTATAATAAAAAATCTGCATTTTTTGTAACCAAAAATGCGAGCACGCGAACAAATTGACTAGCGCCATCAAGCGGGAGACAAAGCAACTAAGCTCTGACAATTGATATTTTGGACTTTGGAGGTTAGTTTGTGCTCAATTAGTAGAGATAAAAATTCAAGGCAATGCTTATTATTGCCTATTAGAACCTTCTGCACCCAAATAGAATTCTTAATCACAAAAATGCATAGGAATGAGGTACAATTTTGCGGTTAGTTTGTAGAATTGTTCGTTGTGCGTTGCGAGGCAACAGGCACTGCTCGCTGCGAATTGTGTGCAGCGTTTGCCTCGCTGCTAGCAAACCCGGTATCGACAGTCCGAGGCATGTGTGGCACATGCCTCGGACTGTCGATACGCGGTAGATAGTAGACTAGTAGTAGTACTCTTTTTTGTGTCAACAGACTGTACAGCGAGGCATTCGTAGCACATGCCTCGGACTGTCGATACGCGGCTTTAGAGAGTTGGAGTTATGAGCAAAATGTCTTATTTTTTACCAGAACATGAATTTAATACATAGAATGAATCGTGCTTGAATTTTTTGATGGATATTTCTTTTGAAAATAAATAATTCACATTAGAATGAGACAAATCTTGTAATATTCCAATATTGTAAGTTTCACCAGCAGATTCATAGGTGGAGAAATTAATATTCTCTTCAAGAAATATTTTGATCCTTGAAGGAGTTTTCCTTCAGAGGGAGAATTGTTTCCCTTAATATTCTGTCTACTTTGAAAAGTCTAATTGAGTCTGCACCTTCTACCACTTTTCGAATTGATGAGGGAGAAATTTTGAGTGATTGAGTTGAGTGGAGTTTAATGAGAGCTGTGTGCTGGAAATCATTGGCGATAAGAGCAGACCTGTCTTTTCAATGCCTTCATTTTCACAAGCAATGGGACGTTCCCGAAAAAGGATTCTTTGATGTCTGCTTCATTTGAACAGGAAATTTCTTCTGGCTTTGGTATTCCCATCTGCTTAATGTTGTTACCCAACTTGAACTTGGAATAATTCAGACATAACCTGGCGCCGGCTCACTTAATTGAGGTTCGTTTTGAGTCAGCATCAGCAGCAGACATCAAAGTGAACTCGCGTGAAATTCCTCTTCGCCACATTATTCGCTACGTTGAGTTCCCTTCTAATGTTCTAAGGTGAGAGATTTTACCACTTTGTACTTCTATTTTAAGTTTCAGGACCTCAAAATTGGAAACTTTCATGTAAGTTGATAATATTAATAAGCCCATATCAAGCTTTGATGAAAGAACATAGTTCTATTATATCATGGAGCTTGTGTTCACGTATTGTCTAGTCTCTTGATAATTGAGAAAAAATATCAAGAAATTCAACATAACTGTAGAATTATCTCTATTGTAACCCGAGTCCAATTTTTCTCTCAGTCCGTTTAACCAACACCTACTAATACATGTATTAGTAGGTGTCGGTTTAACTCTATTACTCCATTGATTTCATCAAGAAGCGTTTCCATAAAACACGTAGTATTGTAGATAAAAATAATATAAATATTATATTTCAATAACTAAAAATGAATCATTAGATAATATGATAATTATTTTTTAAACCGTTAATTGGAATGAATCAAGATGATCTCCATACTACAAAAGTGATATGAAAAAAATAATTGTAGATACAGGTTAAATTGGTTTGGGTTTCGGCAGTCGGAATGAAGAGTTCATCATTGAATCAGTTCACTTCAACCTATTATTCATTCCAAGTACTTGGAAATCATTTTTAATATTTCTGTATTTGATAAGAGAATCCTCAATATCCCACTATCTCCGGAACACGCGTGAAGCTCAATGGTGGAGCGATCATGCCTTTTTGAATTCCGATACTGTACTCGTCTTACCTCCCCCTTGAAATTCCGCTATAGACTACGCTGCCTAACACACGATTTCCTCTTTCCTCCCACGCAACTACAAACTACGTACTGTATACTGTATATTGAAAGTTTAACTACTTTTAGTATTATGTTTTTAACTGAAAATTATTTTTCCTAATTTCATCAATTCCTAATCCAGGATAATTTATCATTGTAATAAAGTTACTTTAACGAAACTCATTTTACAATACGGGTGAATTTCGCAACTTAATTATTGATATGGATTTACTTAATTACTTAATGAATTTAATGGATGAAGAATTTAATCTGCACATGATGAATGTATTATAATCATACAATGTATGAGACCAGATAAATTGAAATCGAATAGTTAATTCTATAGCCAAAGTTAGAAAGCTGAACTATGTAATTTGGATATTTTATTGAAAACATAGTTACTTCTTTCTACATTGTCACATAGTCACTAACTGCGTTGATAGTGTATTCACTATGATTTTGTTATGGAAAGATTCAGCAAATATCTGATAATTTTTCACTCTTGCCTTGAGAATTTCTCCCAAGTACAGGGCTATTTTCCAAAATATAGAAGCTCATTCATTATTTCCCACATGTTATCTCATTTGAAATGGGAAATGACTGAATGGCACTGGCGGCTCGTTCCCACGTAACAGTTGAAGTGCCCGTATCTTTTACTGCACAGCACTTCACCTGTTTCGTGGGCACGAGCCGACAGTGCTGAATGGCAGCTCTTCAGATCTGTAATTTGCTGGGAAATTGGAGACTCGCAAACGACTAGCTTATTCACTGACGAAAACTTGCTTGAGCCTACTGGAGTTTATTTCGCTACCCATCTGCAATTTTTATACTGCTTCTTCTCCGTTGAACCACTTCAGATTAACCTATTCTGATACAATTTTCATTTTAAATTAGTATTAAGAATGTTAGATATCGATCCGAAATACTAACATTACTTCAGTAATGTACTGCAAAAGTGATGTACTATAGTTACTGTCTAGTATTTACTCTAGTTACTAGTCCTGTAGCAATTCGTTTTTAGCTGACTACACCTATATTTCTACACCTCTACACCTAATTAGACAACTTTCATGTTTTATACCGTGATCAGTGTATGAGAGCAATCATGATGAGGTAAAGACTTACACTGAAATAGTAAAAGCTATTCATACAGAACTAAGAACAAGATTTGTTGATCTGCTCCTCAAAGTTTTTGAATTTTCGTCTGTTGGTGTTCAATTTATTCATCTTGAATATACACGAATTTAATTAAAATTTTAATCTACTCTACAGAGTATTCAGTATCCAGTGCCTTTATCTGATTAATTATACACATGGTGAATTGAGTATTTATCGATCAATACATTTTACTTTTCTGTTATTATCATTACTTGATTTGTAGAATTGAGTGATAGTAGAAGAAGCATGAAAAGGCTTGTATTTAGTTTCTCTGCCTGAAATTAGAAAAATTTGTGACTATAGTATAGAGAAATTATATCCAAGTTGGACAGTTTTAGCTCCAGCTTACATCAATAGAGTCCAATATCATTGAGTTGAACTTAATCAGTAAAATCAATAATTAAACTCATTCCCTCTCAGCAAAGTCCAGGCAATCAAAATCCTCTTGTAATTATCTCATCAATGAAGCTAAATTGTTGGTTTTAGAACTGTTAAATGAAGTAAATTACAGCTCGAAGTGCACATCAAACAGAGCTTCAGATAAAATTACATTTTTATCTTTATTTATCCTGATGCAGTCACAAGGCATTAATCCAGGTTTTCCCATCTCGATGCATTCACAAACGATGAAGCCAGTAAATAAAGTTGATCACTTTCACAGTACTTTACTCGCGGTGTACAAATTTTAGGGTTGCGGAGTACTTTTTCAAATTTTGGTCGGGTTACTTTTTTAGAGGAGATAAGTGATCCAATTAGTGGAATTAGTGGATAATCAATTGGGTTGATCAATTAGTGAATAAACAATTATTGAACAATTTGAATATAAAGTATAAAAATTTGAAAGTAAATATAAATTTGAACATATCAATCATGAATGTTACTATTGGAATTTCAAATCAAGTGATTAAATTATACATGGAATAGATTAAAATTTAACCTCAAATTATTGAAATTTCGCTAGCTCTGCTGAAAGAGGAGAATTCACTATGGATTAAGTTAATCAAGTTCACAATTACGCTATTCGAAGATTTGTTTCCTGTTACACAATAGCAGGTCATTTTAAGATTATTGGGAATCGTTCACATACTTTCTACTTTTGTAGTTTTGAAGTTAACTATTTAGTAACAGTAGTCGTTCTTTTATTTTTTAGGTGAGCCAAGAAATGATTCCATAGTCCAGTCAAATTGAGCAAAAAAAAGTGAAAGTCGGAGGAGCCAGCTGAAAATTTGCAGATATGATCACAAAAAAGCGCTGAATAACATACTAGAAGTCCCCCAAGAGTCCACTGTGAGCTTCGACCGCCATCTTGAAAAAACCGTAAAATTTACCTACTAGGAATTGTTTTTTCGTGAATTCAAGCGTCGGACGAGAAAATTTTATGGGACCATTTTTGTAGACAATAAAATTTGGAAGAGAATAAGATCAATTGCAATTCTGTATCATCAACCGTTTTTGAAATACAATTTTTTAAAAAATTTCAGCTCATTGTGGCGGTGTAAATTCATATATATGTCAAATTTGATAAAAAATTTCAAATTTTTTGGTTTTAATGGTACTGTGTGTAATAATACCCTCTTGTTGAAAACACACCATTTTTACATTCAAGTGACTCCCAATAGGGAACCTGTGGGCGCAAAAATCTAAAACTTATAATAAAATGTAGAGGAAATTTCCTCCTTTCAGATGGTTGGTATCGGAATTCCGGGACTTCTTACTTGAGATAGCCAGTTTTTATCATTGATTTTCAGATAAATTCGCACATTTTTCCAATATTATCGAAATTACGGAAAGAATAAGCCTCGAGCACGCAAATTTCATTATACTATTCAATAGAGGATGAATTTCTCTACATTTTAAGACCGAAAAAATTCCTCTACCTTTATAAGTAATCAAGTTATAATTTAATTAATTATTTAACATTTTCAAGCAATTGGAAAAGCAGATTTTTGGTCAGTGTTATAATAAACTATTCATCAAAGGAATATGATATATCATATATGATATTAAAGAGTATATTTTTCTCTTCAATTTGATACTACATTGATAATTTTCAAACAAATATTAGACAAGCTGGATCCATTTTTAAAATCATTTGTCGTCTCCTTCAGCTCACTCATGTAATACGACACATTCAATACATTCAATAGCTTTTCCACCTTTATAACGTTTTCAAGTGATGAGTCCCGGAATTCCGATACCAACCATCTGAAAGGGGAAAATTGCCTCTACATTTCATTATAAGTTTCAGATTTTTGCGCCCACAGGTTTCCGATTGGGAGTCACTCGAATGTAAAAATGGTGTGTTTTCAACGAGAAGGTATTATTACACACAGTAAAAAATTTGAAATTTTCTATCAAATTTGACATATAATATATGAATTTATACCGCCACAATAAGCTGAAAACGATGAGCTATCACACGATGAAATCCGAGGTACCGTTCGAAAGCTATGAGGAAACATATATAACTTAAGATATAGGGGATGCTTTTGACCCACCCCCAAGAATCCTAAAATAGTTTTGGTCGGATGAACATTGCTAATGACAGCCTAGGGTCTTAGGAACAGTATTCAAGAAGTAAGCATATAAGCGAATCCCATTTTTTTAGTAAGTTTTTTGTGTTAAAATATGCAATTTTTTGGGTTTTTGGGGGTGTAAGGATCTTTTTAAATCGCTGTAGCACAAAAATTATCAAACATAGGAGTGTGGAATTGGTCTCAAATGAAAGAGATATGAGTTTCACCGAGAGGGATTTTGAAATACGAATGTACGGGTGCTCAATTCATAGTTACAAATTTTTAAAGTAAGAAAAATTTCAAATTCTCGATCCTACGAAAAAATTGCCAAATTAAAAAAATGTATCTCAAAAACGGTTGATGAGACAGAATTGCAATTGATCTTATTCTCTTCCAAATTTTATTGTCTACAAAAATGGTCCTATAAAATTTTCTCGTCCGACGCTTGGTTCGGCCACAATGCACGAAAAAACAATACCTAGTAGGTAAATTTTACGGTTTTTTCAAGATGGCGGCCGAAGCTCACAGAGGACTCTTGGGGGAATTTCAGTATGTTATTCAGCGCCCTTTTGTGATCATATCTGAAAATTTTCAGCAAGGTCCTCCGACTTTTACTTTTTTTTGCTTAATTTGACTGGACTACCATTGTAAACTAAAATATTTTGAGTGTACATTACGTCATCGTAAATTTTTGTGTTGTGCTTTCTTGCCAACCATGAAAAACAAACAGAATGTTAATGCCTGTGTATTATCATAAACTTTGATTACTAATTTATAACTGGGAGAGCTGCCAACATGAGAACAGAAAAGAAGTTGTTTCAAGCATGGCATCCTGTGATCAATCATTTAGTATTCTTTTAATAAAAACAGCTCTTCGCAGAAATGATAATAGCTCCAGAACAAGTATTTGAACGATTATCCTTGCTGATAATCAAATAATTTTCGTCCACCAATAGAACGTTTATTGAGGATTTTCTCATTTTTATTCAACCTCTATGAATTGAGAGTATTTTCACTGGGAGAAGTAATATGACATTATTTCGAAAATCATATTTACGAAAGCTTTCTTCATGATAGCTCACAAGAAAAGTGTTGAAAATAATTAAATTTCATCATTCTTCAAACTCATTATGTGCTCTTATCATTGTAAGCAGGTAACAAAAACTTCAAATTACTAATTATTTTAGCTTTCTACTTCTTCAAATCAACTTCAAGTTGATTTCAAGAAAAGATTTTACAAATAAAAAATTGGTTCTGGAAGGGATGAGAATAGAAATAAAATATTTATCTGAAACATATTGCACTTTTCATTTTAAATTGGAATGGCTTTCAGCATGAGTCATATAACAGCATTGCAGGTAATGATTTTACAATTCATATGATTAAAAAACTTCGTCAAGTTTCTAGCATCGTTCAAAAAATCCAGGTTGAAATGAATTTGCTCCACTTTTTCACTCATTGTTTGCCTGTCGAATGAACTAATGCAACTGAGTATCCGCTCCGCACTTTCCAAAATAATAATGTCGTCTTCATTCTATTCACTATCCAAATTACTCCACATCCATCGGAATGACTGTTGAAGGAATCGATTATAGAATAAAGTTGATCCAATTACTTCTCGAGTCCGGGTGACGCCATACAAAAAAGTGTGAGGGAAAGAATGAATGGAAGGAAAAGAAGGATGAATGGAAGGAAATTTCCTGTCGATCAGAAAAGCTGAAGCATTGTGCTCATCGATAATCTGAGAACGAAGTGGGAAATTGTTTTGTTGAACAACAGCCAACAGCTGACGGTTTTTCTGTTGTGAAAAAACTTGAAGCGAGGAGGGCTAATTTCTGGGACATCAATTTCGAAAAAATCAAAGATGAGAATTTCTGAACAAGAAATCATTAAAACATTTCCTCCTTATCTGAACCTGGATTAAAGGAACAAGGACTCGTTATAACCTTTTTCAGACTAAGCCGAATACAAAGAATAATTTTTACTTTTTTGAGACTGATCTGGATAATATTCTGGATAAGGGTGAAACTTCTTTATCTTCATTCGATTATAATGAGACTTCATATCGGAGTTGACACGTTTAGTTAAAAATATCTTTTGGATTGACGCTAGAAGAGTGACTGATTTTCAAGGTATGATTGGATCAGAAACTCTCTGAGAATCACCAGCGAATGATTTTCCACCTAAATTACCTTTTGAAATCTATGAAGAATTTTCGGGACATTGCCTATCCTTTCTTCCCTTATTTAGTGAATCTTTGTATATCTTGATAAAGAGAAGTAGATATCAATTTTTTATATCGAGCGCGTTACATTAGTACGGTACCTGAATAGGGTCATTAGTTTGGTGGATTTAGTCGATCAGTACATAAAACTACGTGAATTGAAAGCATCATTAGAAAATATCGCTCAAACGCTCAATGGATGTATAGTTGAACCATGAAAATCATATCACTGTAGTAAAATAACTGCTAAAAATTATGAAGAAGCTCAAAATATATTCTTGTTCAATTCACAAACTCATGATCTCACAGATTTTATATTCAGAACATCAATACTATTGATCATATTGTTTCTTCAGATAACCGTATCAGAAAAATTATTCTTATTTGAACCGGCTATAACGGTTGATTATAGGAAGAGAAAGACGTTCTCCAAATCGAATCACAAATCGCAAATTGCAGCTTTTCGATCGGATGATTATATAGAAGGCGGCGATTGGCCTGGTTTGAGCGATTGTATTTGCTGAGCGAATAGCCAAAAGCTACTGATAATTTATTGTTTTGAGAGCACACACCAATCGCTTGTTGGGCCGAGACGAGCTCCAACGCTCAATCAAACGACGTGCAGTTGCCGCCGCGTGCTTATCTCAACTGGAATGCAATTTGCATACGTCATACTGGCTTCTCTTATTTGCTCGATTATTTCGCTCGCTGTCACTCGAGCAGGATGCATTTGCCTGCTGTACTGTGGCTATAGTTTTCTATATATGCTGCATGCTGCACCACCAGAAACAATGGTTTTAAACAATGATTCACCACCAAAAATATGATGATTATATCGTTTCCATTATTTTAGCCGATGAAGGAAATATCTAGCACACAACTCTCAAGCTTACTAATGTGTTGAAGCTATCAAGCTACCATAGAAATAGAGTATTCGCGATGAAATTCATCTATTTTATAAAGCAGTTTTCTCAATTTCTCAAACTTGAAGTCATTGGCAGCTCGTGCTCACGAAACAGGTGAAGTGCTGTACAGTAAAAGATACGGACACCTCACCTGTTTCGTGAGTACGAGCCGCCAGTGCTTGAAGTTCATTTCCGTAGATTTTTTGTGATAACGTTATTTTATTGCATTGCTCAAGAATGTATTGTGATATATCTAAATTAGAATTGAAGACACAGTGTCAGGTGAGATGTTGTGATACTTGAACATAATTAAAGAGCAAAATATTGTCTATATCACAGAAAATTTTTATTTGGACAAACAATTGTTTCGATGTGTTTACATCATCAGTGTACTAAAGAAACTGTTTTGAGTAACTATATATTACAAGTGTACTAAAGAAACTGTTTTGAGTACACTGATGATGATGTAAACACATCGAAACAAGTGTTTGTACCAAATAAAAATTTTCTGTGATATAGACAATATTGTGCTCTTACTAAATTAGAATGTCTAAATAAATAAATAAGTTGAAGAATGAATTACATAATTCAAATTGTTTGAAAAAAATCTGTGGAGAAATGAGTTCTCTATTCCATTTAGAGGTAACACTTTAGGTGTTACCACGACATAAAATGAACAATCAGGAGGTATTCATCAGGAGCAAGCAAGAATTATACAGATTTTAAAACCTACGTAAGGGAAAAGCACCAGTAGTGGCCACTTGAATGAGTTTTTCTTTAAAACACGAATTTGATGACTTCAAATGAGTTCTAAACCTACTAGAGACTCAGCTTATACTATTTAGCAGCTGAATAGTTCAAGTAGGAGCTAGCAGAGCATCATTGGAGATTTTTGAGAGAGATTCATTGTCGCTATATCACTCGAAAACGTGGTTTCAGTAAGAAGTTCAGTTTCCTCTTAGCAGTTTCAGTAAGAAGGCATGTATACAAAATCTTGTATTATGACTAGAAAGTCTGTAAATTTCGCTATTTCTGGTGTTAAAATTATTCCCTAGAATGTCTAGATGATGTTTAGAAGGTTTCTAGCCAAGTACAGATAATATTTCGGCGTAAAAACAGACTGGCCACTACCAGAGCAAGAAACCGTGAATAATCTAGTAGTGGCCACCCAATAGAAATTGTTGTAGAAGTTGTAGATATTGTTGTAAAAGTTGGTGTAATTTGAATTTATGTTCTCCTTAGACTGTTTCAAATAGGTTGCAGAGGAAAAATAACTTTACAATATCTATTTTCTGGTTTAACCTCACTTTTCTAGTGGCTTGTTCCAAACAACAATGCATTACCAATTCAACTTATTTTAATATAACCTACTATTATTTCTGGCGTTATAATCAATGTCTGGAATGAAAAATTAGCTTACTTGAATAATTGCAACAAGAAGCTTGAGAAATTGACTTGTCAATGAGCATAAAACATCATGTGGCCACTATAGAATCAGTGCCTGGCCACTATTGAATCATAGTGGCCATTTTAGAATCAAAATTGAGTTTCACGAAAAATTTGATAATTCATTTGTGAATTAACATATTCGCCATTTCAAGGAATAGGTCAATCAGGAAGGATCTGGGCTATATTATTTTCGAGTTTTGGATGAGATAGCTGATAATATGGTCTCACAATTCGGCATAAACTATAAAAAATTCCTTAAACATGGCCACTACTGGTGCTTTTACCTTATTTTATAAGCATGCACAAAAATTTTGTGAATTCTAAATACAGTATCTCAATCAGCAGTCACTTTTATCATACGTTATGTCGAATTCAAATTAGCTTGAATAATTAATTGGAATTCGATAAAATCGAGCAAAAACTCTATAATCCGAAAACTGGCTTCAATCGGCTTCCATACAAGTCGGTACAGTCTGTCCAATCAAAGAAGACACTCTGGCAAGATGAGAAAATGACTCCGGCTCGGTCAATATTGGTTCAAAAATTATTTATTCGTTCTCAATCGTGGGAAATATTCTGATCTACAATATGAGACCAAATCAATAGTTTTAGAACCAATATTGACCGAGCTGGAGTCATTTTCTCAACTTGCTAGAGGGTCTTCTTTCCTTGACAGACTATACTAGTACTTAGCAGTACATACATTCCAGTATTTGCAATGAAAATCCTATTATTGTGAAAAAAGAAAAAATAGATATTGAGAAACTGAGAACGCTACTGATGCAGCATGATTGGGGATTGCTATTTTCTAGCGACAATGTAAACACTAAGATGTCTATATTTTTGGGAGTGCTGGACTCACATATGAAACAATCTAAATGCACTGTAGTATTAAATCGATGTCATACTGGTTTGAAAAGCTTAAGCCGTGGATGACGGACGGGCTATGTGTTGCCATCCATAATCGTGACAAACTATTCAAATCTCTTGATAGAAACCCAGGTAATGTTAGACTTAGAAATTCCTTTATTATTCTAAGAAATAAAATAAAAAATTGGATTAAAGAGGTGAAACGAAAATACTATTTCAACTTGAGTAACTTGCCTGCCAGGTCACAATGGAAAGAGATTAACAAATTGTGTGGACGGAATTCTTCTAAAAGTCAAATTGATAAGTTGATTATGGATGATGCTGTCCTTACAGATTTGCAATCAATTACAGATGCTTTCAATAAATACTTCATCGGTGTCCCTGACAGGTTGGTTTCTTCAATAAGTCAAGTAAACCAAAATATGATTATCACTTACAAAACGAAATTTAAAACGATTGGTGTATGCAATTCTATTTTTTTAACACCCATTCACTACAATGAAATACTTAGAGAAATTCAGTCATTGAAGGATGGTAAGTCTCCTGGACCTGATAATATCTCTTCTCATCTACTTAAGAATATTGCTATTGCAATTATACCGGTGTTGCATGACATATTTAACTCAAGTATTTCTGTTGGGGTGTTTCCGAAGCTCTGAAGATTGCCAAGGTTGTTCCTGTGCATAAAGGGGGTGATAGATCGAACCCATCAAACTATAGGCCCATATCCCTGTTATCAGTATTTTCTAAAATTCTTGAAAAATTGGTGAGAAGGAGATTAGTTCAATTTTTAAATAGTAACAAATTTATCTATACAGGACAATTTGGTTTCCAGGAGGGATTAAGCACTGAGATGGCGTTGTATCATTTTATTTCAAGATTATATTCAGGCATGAATACTAAAGTTAAAAGTAGAGTCTCAGGTTTGTTTCTTGACATAAGCAAAGCTTTTGATACCGTTGATCACTCGATTTTGATCCATAAACTATTTTCAGCTGGTGTGAGGGGTGCAGCATTGGACTGGATGAAATCTTACTTAGAGAATAGAAGGCAATTTGTTCATCTTGGTGTAGTTAAAAGTGAAACACTCAGGATTAGAAATGGAGTTCCTCAAGGTTCGGTGCTTGGACCACTTTTATTTTGGTATATATAAATGATCTATTCTTTCATAAATTTCATGGCGCTGCCACATCTTTTGCAGATGACACTGCATTCTCATATACTTGTGGAAATATTGTTGAGCTTCATGAAATGATGCAACTGGATCTAATTAGCCTGAGACTCTGGTTCGATTGCAATAGATTATCATTAAATGCAGTTAAAACGAAATTTATAAATTTTACTTTGTCAAACCCTTAATTTCTGGAAACCCCTCTTAAGTACCATGTGAATGGATGCAATGAGTTGCAGTGTGGCTGTTGTAGCGTTGAACAAACTCAATCAATCAAATATCTTGGACTGATTGTGGATGAAAAGTTGTCTTGGAATTTGCATGTTCTCAGCCTAAGAAAATACTTATTAAATATCTTGAGAAAATTTTACAATCTGCGTCAATTTCTTCCTCCCAGTGTCATGTCAGTTATATTTTGCTTTTGTAAACTCCAAACTAGATTATGGGATTGCATGTTGGGCATCAACTTATATATCCCATTTCAGACCTGTTTTGATTTTGCAAAAGGCTGTAGTGAGGGTCATACTTGGTGTGCACAGGCAAACTCATTCATTTCCGCTTTTCAAGCAGATCATGAGAGCTTTTCCACTTCGTTACCTATACATATTCAAGGTACTTGCACTATTCTATAAAATGAGTGGTAGCAGTTACAAACTTGGGGGAAGTGAGAACTAATATTCAATTTACCCGTCAAGTAGGCCAACAATTAGTTATGTGCCCAAGAGCTAATAGTACATTTTTTCAGAAATGCTTTCTTTTCCTTGGGCCTAAATTTTACAATCTTTTACCCCTTGAGATACGTAAAGAAAAGTTCTTAAAAAATTCAAAAAAAAGAGTACAAGCCTGGCTTTGGGAGTTTGCTCCAACTACAGTTGATGGATGGTTTAATGTGGTTGAATAAATTTTAATTTATTATAAACAATTTCGAAATAATTTAGATTTGACCTTTCTTCTTTGGTAGCCCAAAGTTTTTATATTTATTTTACTATTATTTTCTTATTATAGTCAAGTCTTGCCATTTTATAGAATTGGAGTCCTTGTGTGCGAGTGTGTGTGTATGTGTGTGTGCATGATTGATATTATATAAAATTCAAATTAAATATCTAACTCCTACTTGCCCTCAAGTGATCAATTGATCACTTTGCAAGTCAGTATTTTATTTCATCAGTTCTTTTTTTTATTATTGAATGCAATTTCCAGTTGATGATAGAATTGTATCTGAGATATTTAATTTTAAGTTATCATGATCATCTTGTAATAGTTGTAAGGCTTACATTTTACTCTTGGTAGGAAAAGCTAATATGCTATGTGAAGTAAATGGATTTTTTTTTTCTTTCTAATTAACTTTAGTAACTTTTATTATAGTGCTGTTTGTATTGCTGTTGCAATTGTTATCTTATTGATGGTAATTTCTATTGTATTGGTCTATTAGAAGTGTGGATATTGTATTCTTTACAAACTGATGTCTTTGGTGAAATAAGAAACCTATTCTATTCTATTCTATTCTATTCTATTCTTAGCAAATTTTTTTGATTGCATTTTATAATGAATTCAACGTTTAATGCGTCTTGAGCTCGTGAAATTCATCATCGTTGCTACTCTTCAATCTCAAGTGATTACTTTGAATCAATTCATCGTAGAAGAAGATACTTTATCGTCAAAGTTTGTTTATGGATTCATAATAATGATTCCCAGTACGCTCTTTCTGATAAGCAGGTGCACAGGCAACTAAGCAGCTTAGTTCTGTATTCAAGTATCTTGCATGTTCTTCTGGGAGGATTTAGTTCAGCCGCTCCATCTTAACGGACATTTAAAGTAGAGCCTGAATATTCAGCTGTATATTATTCAGACGTAGAAGAAGGCTGACGTGGAGGATCCTTTCAAGCATGAAGTACACAAAGCGAGATGACCAAGATCCCTAGCACAGGTCTAGTTCTCCAGTCTGGCTCAAGCAGTCAACTAAAAATAGTATTCTCATTTATACGAGTATTATATCATGGATACTAGAATATTCAAGCATTCGTAATCTATACTATACACAGTTTCTTTCTAATAATTTCTCAAGCTATTGGCACAGCAGAGCAAACATTTTTTTCATTTATAGGCCTACACATAATTGATGAATGAATGAATGAATGAATATATCTTTCGAATATGAGTGAATGCAAAATTATGTGATTATATAATTTTCAATAAGGAGATAAGAAGCAAATTATTATTTCCAAGTGGATTCTTCCTAACGAACGTTAAAATTTATTTGAACAGCAATATAGGATCCACATCAATGAATTGAATTTCGTTCGTTATCACATCAAACACTATTTCGATTCAATAATAACTATATTTCTAGCTTTTCGCCTATAATTACTGTCATTCAACTCTTCCAGCACTGGTTTCACTCCATCCTTTTGAATGTTATACTAAATTCTACATTCTTAATTTTACTGCTCCTCACGTTTATTGACTTTTATTGACAATTCGTTTTTTTATTTCTCATCACACCAATCTCCGTTATCATCGTTCATCTTGGTAATTCAGCTGATAGTTAATCTACTACTGACTACGTTTATTGACTTTTAAAATGTAGCCTAATTCTCCACTCTTCATCACACATTAATCATATCATCTACTGCTCTCACGTTTATTATTAACTCTTTACTATTTCAGTCATTAACTATTTATTTCTCTATTCCTCATCACTTGATTTATCTATTCCTCTTCACTTAAGACCGCTTGTAATCATCTCTTCCTGCCAAGAAATTGTCATTTCAGGGCAGGCCACACCAAGCTCGCTACCGCGGCGGTAGCGAGCTAAAAACTCGCTTTCCATGTTATTCAATTGAGCAGGCCACACCGAGCTCGCTACCGCGGAGGTAGTACCTCGGCGGTAGTTTTACTTCGCTGAGCCAGGCGAACTTTTGAAACGTCTGCTGGTGGTACTACCGCCGAGGTAGCGAGCTCGGTCTGGCCTGCACAATTGAATAACATGGAAGGCGAGTTTTAAAACTTCGCCATCGGTAGCGCATGCGCAGAAAAGTACTAACACGTTCTTCAGTATATTTTTCACTTACACTTACTACAGTAAAATTTAGTATAACATGCTTCTTCTTTTGTAGTCAGTCATACTATTCTTTTGTATGTGTATACTATTCTGTTTCGTATTTCACGCTTATAAAGAATGCGGGATTATACCTGACTCATTGTGAATTATTATTATCAACATTGCAGGTCATCATTTTTTGTAATAAAAATGGTACTGTTCACTAAATTTATTCATCTTGCGTGTCCAGATACCCAATGATATATTTCCGTGTATAAATATATTTATATATTTATAATATAAATATATATTGGGTGACATAATTATATCACATGAATTATTATTGACAAATTACTTCAAGCACATACTCTAAAGATATTATATTCAATGACTGAATACCATATTAAATTTCAAATTTTTCAAATCTTTTGAGTTTTTAAATTATTTAATGACTGATTTATGCCATACAACTATAATGATAGACGTTTAATAATTCCTTCATAGTAATGAATATTACAATGTATTGTAATGTATTACGATGTATATTAGTAATGAATATAACTCATCAAAACAAAAACAAAACCAAACTACCGCTAGGAGACGTTTTTTGGTGTGGCCTGAACTACCACCGCGGTAGCGAGCTCGCTACCTCTAGCAGACGTTGGTGTGGCCCCTGCTTTAAGCTTGGATAACCGTACAAGGTGAGAAAGTTACAGCGTTGCAAAATGAAAATGACATTGTTACAGTGATACAATAGTTTTCTGGTTAGAGGTTGAGCCACAAGTTTTTCGCCGGCAGATAATGGATGAGTTTTTGTGTTGTTGCAGGTACCCGTACACGTTCGGCGAGACGGCGTGCGTGATGACAGGCCTCGCGTCAGAGACGTCGGCCAACGCCACCGTGCTCACCATCACCGCCTTCACCGTCGAACGGTATGTGGCCATCTGCCACCCCTTCCTCTCACACACCTTCAGCAAACTATCCAGAGCCATCAAATTCGTCTTCATCATCTGGCTGTTTGCGCTCATTCTAGCCATACCGCAGGTGAGTACAATACTTCGCAGCTTACTCGATTTTTTTTCTCCAAAAAAATAGAAAATATTTCTGACCTATAGTAATACAAGTTACTTCAAACAAGAGTTATCCTCCTTAGGCTCTCTTTACTTTCTAATATTCTTAGGACATTGCTTGTAACAATTAGATACAAGTAGAGAGATTCATGTAACAACATTTAAACACTGGTACTCTTTTTATGGATTTTGGGTTCAGAGATAGGACTGAAATGGAATCGATCATCTAAATATCTAGATCAATTGAGTATCGAGAATACTAGAGAACTCAAATTTACATTCATTTTTGGAATGATCGTTGTCGACACTTGAGTCTGAATTCAGAGTTATAGCAGAGGCAAAGTATATACTTAATAAATTGTATAGACAATAATATACCTTGTCTCTGGTTATAGTGATGAAACAAAGATTATTTTCAAAACCAGTCGAGAATACCTTGAGAATGATAACAATAATTTTATTTAATACCAAAGTACAACCTCAACTTTTCAGAATCTATAAGAATATAGACTAATCTTCAGGGTCTAGAAATGGACTAGATGATGATGAAAATAATATTTTCTTTGTTTATCTTTGGCATCAAGTGTTAATTCAAACTTTAAAATTTTCTAAAAGAATGTATAATAAAAAATCATCATTTAATTGCTTTTTTTCATTTTACAGTGTTGACTGTGAAAATGAAAAATTGTTGACAGTAATGAGAGTGTATTTTTTCCATTGATTAAATCATATTCTTGTTGTAATTGATAATGGAATAAATAAATATTCTGTGCGGCTTGCATGGAGCTGTTATTTCATGACCTGAGATCGAACACGGTTAGGCCTACCCGTTTGATATCATGATTTTGATATACAAGCCGAGTTCTTGGACCCTCATAGAATATTTCCTTATCGAATCACCTGACAGTAATGTAACGATAAAAGATTCGGTGTGAGCTTTTGAAATTGCCAATAATGTATTCCAAGCACGCACGGTTTGGTCAAGGATGTCAAAGCAGCTTCCTCTTGAGAGGCGAGGAGACGGAAATTGATACATCGTCGGGAAAATCCCAATTTCAGTCTCCTGAATATAGAGAACTAGGCTAGAGAACATCGCAAAGCTTTTTAGAGAGGAATTGGATTATTTTTGCATGATTGATTACTATCCTTAATGACATGATATCCACTATGTTGAATTATTTCCATGGAATAGACATGTTTCTGTCATGATGAGATTACTAAACAAATAGGAGAATCAAAATATAATAATATTGTTTGAAGTTTCTGGCATTGTTCAAAAACTCTTAACCATACAGAGAAGATTAACAAATAAGAATTACTATAAATGAAGAGTGTCTCTCCATGCTCATCTTTTAAGGAAATATATAAGAATATTTATTGTATTTTGTTTTAAATTATTATAAAAGTACCCTTTTTCAATTATTTTTTCAATGCTTTACATGCTTCGACTATTTATAGTCATTTTCAAATGCAAAAAGTTATTTATATTATATTTATATCTTAATGCGAGAATATTTATATTTTCATTTCAGCTTTTCAAATATGAAAGCTGTTCTGAATAATCTTGACTAGAGAATATTTAAAATATGATAATTAATCTTTTCGAAAAAATATTATCCCTGTTTTTGTATGGGCGACTAGTATTTGGCGAGGTAGAACCAGAGAGAATAGAATATAACAATAATTATATTCAATGTTATAACAATTATATAACAATGTTTTATTCTATTCTCTCTGGGTAGAACCTACCCCTGAGGGTCTCCCCACAATTAGAATCCATTGAAAAATTTATTTCAACCCATTCTCAAAAATGTAATAATTTTGATAAATTTATTTATATTCATAAATATGTAATAAAACTCAAGATGCATCAATTTTTACGCAGGCAATCCAGTTTGGCATAGTGGAGGTGGAAATGAATTCGACGTTGGATGAGCCAGTGTTGACCAAGACAATGTGCACTCTGAAGAAGGACGCTTCAATTGAGCCGACATTCGTGCTCTCCACCTGTCTCTTTTTCATAGCGCCAATGACTCTTATCACCGTGCTCTACATCCTCATCGGACTCAAGTTGCGCAGGTCGCGCTTGATGAAGAGACCCTCCATCTCCGGAAATCAGATAGCCGAACGACAGAATCAGAAGAGTCAGAACCACGTCATTCGGATGTTGAGTGAGTATAATCATATCTATTATTCAATCTTTGGCTAAACAAACAATAGTAGAAATAAGAAAGAGAATGAGTAGGGGAAGTTGCTGAAACTTAATCTGAGAATTTGAGTTTTGATTTCTACTCTCAAGTCAAGTCAAGTCAAAAATCATTTATTTCCTTTAAAACATAATAACAATGAAAGGTTCACATACAAAATTATTGGAGATTTGTCCCTTTATAGGCATAAGCCTGTGGTGAAGAGGAGTTGATACCAAAAAAGATACAATAAAGAACCTATCAAAGAATATAAATAGAGAAACTCTATGTAGTAGAAGTCTATTGAAAAAAGTTTGATAAAAATCATGTAACAATCACAGCCAAATTTAAATAGTCTTTAACCAAAACAAAAATTGTCAAACGAAATCGTATTATAGTATGTACAGGGTCCGGCAGAAAAACCTCCCCTGTAAGGGAAGCTAATAAAACCAAAACCAAATAAGGTGGGACATTTTCATTTATACCAATAAATAGTACACATTCTGCTATTTTTAAAAGTACCATTAGTCTTTACTTTTCAAAATAAACACTCCCTTCACTGTTAATACACTGGTTGAGTCTCTTCCTGAAGTTATTCATTACTCTTCGAAACCTCTCCGTTGCAATAGCTTCAACCTCTTGAGTAATTGCTTCTTCAAGGGCTCATAAAGATTGTGGACGTTGTTAATAAATAGGCGGTTTTCAAATAGCCCCAAAGAAAAAATCACAGAGCTTTAAGTTCGGCGATTGTGGTGGCCTGCCAATGTCACCACGCAGGTCACATGTCCAGGAAACATTTCTTCCACCAATCCCGCGCTGTGTGGGCTGTAGCACCATTTTGCTGGAACCACACGATCTCTATATTTCACCAAAAAGCTCCCTTAGTTTCGAGAAATTCGCGGAACATGGCACAATAGCGTTCACTGTTGACGGTTAAATTCCTGTCATTTTCTTCGAAAAAGTAAGGGCCGATCACTATGGAATTGTAAACAACACATCATACTGTTACTTTAGGGCTATAAAGTGGCCGTTGATGAAGTTCTTGGGAGTTGTGTTCACACCAGTACCTGCAATTTTGGCAATCCACTGTTCCGGAAAGGTGAAAATGTGCTTCATCAGAAAAAAATCACAACATCTTTGATTCGCCATTTTTTTATTAAATCTTCCACTGCGAATGCACGATGTTTACCAGACCACTCTATGTCGAACACTGAAAACGGCACGTATGCAGCTACTCAAGAACGCGCCCCCCACCACTCTGCTCCTTCTACTGTCCGCATCACGTTACTTTGTAATCGGGGAGTTTTTTCTGCCGGACCTCGTAGAATCTATACATACTATCTATCCTGAATCTATAGTCATAGAAAGTAAACTAGTGTTTTTATTTTGGCTTGAAATTTTCAAGTTTATTTAATATTTTTAAAGATTTTGATCAATAATTTAGTGCATTGATTTATTTGGTTTCTCATGCTCATCTTATAATTCTAGATACAAATTTCCATGATATTTTTCCTGGTCCAGATTCTTGAGTAAAGTGCTGTAAAATTACATTACCTTGTATCGGATAAATCATTCATTGAAAAATTATTTATTTATTTATTCATTCTACAGAAACAAGTAAACTTATTGGTTGAAAACACAGACTATTGTCCAAAACGTCTTTACACCAAATTTTGATTATCAAGTTCGAAACAAGGTTATATTTTTTTGTAGCACTTCAATCAAGAATTTACAGTCCAGGAGAAATACCGTATTTTGAGAAATTTTGAATTTAGAGCAATAGGATATTCCAAATGATTCAATTCACCAAATTTTTCACATAACTTCTTATAAAATATGAAAAAAAACTTGAAAATTTTGAGCCACAATAAAAATTTTATTTTTGAAATACTATTTAGGGAGAAATAGTAAAGGCTCAGCCTATTTCTTATGTCCTAGTTCATAATTATGTCAATAAATGAAAATCTACCGACTTCTATGCATCCCGCATTATACCCCAACCCTGGATGGGCATACCTCGTTCACACTTTAAGTTCAAAAGATTCAAGTGGTTTGATGCTTGAGTGGGTCAAGTGTCACAAAAACCCATGCCCTTGAAATTATCATACTCACCAAACAATCATGTATGATATTGTAAGATAGCTCTACTGCATTATCGTTCATAATCGTGGTTATCACAGGACAAGTAGGCCTTTATACAATCGAAAAATTCATTTTTTTTAATTAAATTTTGGAAGGAATATAATTGAACAGATAGGCCTAATCAAGACTACCTGTAAAAAGTAGCTGAGAAAAAAGTAAGAATTAGGATAGAGTCCCAATTTTATTACAATGCCTAAAGGGTGATAAGTAATACTGTGGTAGTAATATACAGCCTTGATTATAGTCCTTACTGGTTCCCCACTGCGGAAGTTCACAAGAGCTCCGTTTATTACTCTGAAAGGAATTAATTGCCTTTGAATAGCTACCGCTCTTTAGTCACTCGCGTATTGCGGAAAGAATTAAATAGCACTCCAATGATCCTTTGGAGGAAAATGTCATTCAATCTGGAAGAAATACTTCCTTGCAAATAAAATTACTTCTGTTACCGTATTGTGGGCCTATTGGTATCACAAGATCTATCATTTTACAGCACCGTAAACGGATACTTAACAGTTTAAGAGCTAATATAACCAGGTTTATATTCCGCATAATAATCCTATTAGTGAATGAAACTTCAAAACTTGATCCGATATGGACCACGCATTACCCATACTTGGCATTCAAACGTGCCGAATCAGATTTTTCTACTTGATTGGACAATATACTTTGGATATAAAACAGTATTATTTAGGCATGTCAATTAGCTACAGGGTTCTTCGAGTGAATAAATTACATTCACTCCGCAGATGCTCAAGATAGTAGAGCAAATTTCATACTTGATTGATTTCTAAAATCCGTATTTGTTGATGTGAGTTCTCCAAAAGTTATATTGCAGCTGGAATAAATTTTCAGGAATTTGCAGGAGATAGCAGTTCACTGCAAGTTTGCGATTCGTTAAATTAGGTTCAACCGCTACATGGACTGGTCTCGTTTTATTGATTGGTCGACTACCGTTAAGCTTGAAAATTGAAAAAAAAATCGATGGAAGCTTTAGAACGCGTACACTCTCACATTCCAAAACTGGTAGCCTTTACTCAAATTGGCGATCTCTACTTCGATTAACATATTATAAAATGTATTTTATTCAAGATTCCTGTTTAAACTGTTGATTGAACTTATTTCGATCATTGAACACGAATGTCGAAGATTAAGGTTTAATTTATATATGTGCGATTATTAAATTTATAAATTTTTATAAAGGCGAATATATATGCGATATCGAGTTCTGATCCAAAGAAAATAATCCTGATGATCTGAAAAATAGCAAAAATCAGCAATTTGAGTAATTCAACTAATATGTTCCAATAATGTTTTTTAACACAATTGAGGTGGTATTATTCTGAACTATTCTGTAGCAAGCATTTCATGTAGCAAGTAAATGAGATCAAAAGATTTTCACTTGAAAAGAATGAAATTTCTTGATTTCTGACGTGTTTTATTCTTGATATATGATACTATGATATTACTTTTTAGTTTAGTTAGTTCATACCAAGTGACAACATTTATGTTGCCATACATCAAAATACAGGTTTGGAAAATGTGAGATTTTCAAATTCAACAGACAAGAATGAATCAATCAATCAGGTACAATATATGAAGAAAAAAATGTGCACATCGAATCACTGTCTTTTTTAACAAAGATATTATCGTTCACCAATTAGTGCTGACAGAGTCTATCATGATTAATCCATCAATAGTTATCAACCTTCAACAGCTCTCCAATAAAGTTTGTATAGCTGTGTCAATTCACTAGCAGAAGTAACAAGACGTTTCTCTGATTCACATTACTCTTGGGAAACTGACCACCGTAATCCGATCGATGAAATGAAAAGTATCGAAGGTCGCAATATTTCTCACAATAGCAATCAATCTAGTTGGAGAAGAGTCCCGTTGAGCGCAATCATTTTCTTCGCACCCCATATTGGGAAAATATGAATGTAGCGTTCTGATTGATTTTTCTTTTGACACTCGTTCAGTCATCCGCATGACTGCAGATGGATTGTCAGAAATCTTGCGATTTGGAGTGATACGCTTATATTTTCTTCTGCAACACAAGCTGTCAAGTAATAGACAGGGCGCTTCCTGTCATGTGAAGCGAAAATAGAAAATCTGACAAATAGTGATGAAGGAGAGAACTGCGAATCAACGGACGAGTGAAACAAATCAACGAGAAAAAGAAAGAACGGCACTTGGCCTCCCTACTTCATCCCCATTAAATGCCCAGCTAAATCTCATCTCGTCTACAACCATCTTGAACACTCGCGAATTCCCTTATCCAATTTTGTTTCACCTTGCATTCTCCGCACTCAATTTTCGTCTACGTTGTAGTAGTGTTAAAAAGCTGTTGGCCCGTGACTCTTCTCCGACAGTAAACTACGAGAAAACTTCATTCCAACTATAGAGACTGTATAATCAGTTGATTATACAGTTTTTATAATTCCAACGAGGAATAATATTAAATGTTTTGTGCTCCACGTGATATAATGAACTTGTGATTGGAAAACTTGACATAAAATCCTGGAAGGTAAGTCTGGATTAGTGATCAGAATGTATTTCACTATGTTTCTTATTCATGAGTACCTGTTTGGTACTTGTGCAACACATGAGTGCTTTTATCGGTCATCGTCCAACAGTCACTATAATCACCGAACATATTGACATACAAAACTGAACTATATTGTCTATTATGATTAAAACAATGAAATGACTCTAGAGTTCAGAGTATACATTTATCAAGTCTTGTCCTGTCTTGAGATGTAAAAGTAAACTCACTCATTGATAATTTCAAAATCATTGAAATTTGCGTACTCGAATAATATCTTCCATTGTGTGTTTTTCATGCTATAATAATGAAATGTTGATAAAGGAAGTACATAATTTCATGGAAATAACTATTTTGTTTGCAAGCTAATGTCATAGTTATTGCAACTCGATGATCATAGTTTATTCTCCAATATGCTAAAAAGTATCAATTTCTCTGCAATTTTTTTTTGTAGCAAGCATAAATTGATTTTTATTGTTCTATACTGCTTCAAATTGTAACACATCTACCAAATATACTCATATAATTATAATTCAACGATAATTATTCCTTCAATAACATTTCTCCGCTTCATTCATGACCCACTCTGAACTGATTGCTATAAAACTCCACTTCATTCTCTCTAGACCGGCTGGTCCCTTCTGGTTTGACCCGTTACCCGTTTATACAGCATCCGAGCATCAAGAGCAAATTTTCCTATTTTAAAGTGCAAAATTAATGGTAGTTCACCTGATAGACTAGTCAACGAATTGGAAATTTCTCACAACTGGAGATATTTATGAGAAATATGAGTAAACCCACAGTCTAATACATGTTCAAAATGCATCTGCTAGATTCACCTAGAGGAACCAAGAAGCGGGATCCAAAGAAGCTTATAAAATTTCAAAAAGAGAAGGCTCCGTATGGATTGATGAAAATTTCATTGCCGTTCTTTCCAGATCAAACTTATCTCTCAGAAGGAAAGTCGAAAATCCCATAAGTCTTTGACTCTTTGTCTTTGTGCCTGCAGGTTAGACTTCAAACTGGCAAGCGATATCAATAACGTCGGAAAATTCCATCTCAAGCATTTATTCCAAAGCTTGTTTACTCTTTATAATACAACGTTCCGTCCTCTAAGAAAGGTTCATGGATCAAAGAAAGATGATAAAAGCATGTGGGAAGAGGGTATGGTAGTTATGTTAATTTACTAGGTTCACATTAAAAACACACTCTAACTTACAAAAATGAATTCTTAACACTAAAAAAATGATAGATGCCACAAATCCACACTTCGATTGAAACTTCATAAAATTATGCTATGTTGTATTCTTCCTTTATTATTTTCGGAATTATTTACTTTCAACGCCAGCATACAAATTATAAAATGCATTCTACAATGAAACATAGCCTTCTGTTAGTAGCTCTAATCCATTGCAGTTTTTCTTCCCACATCAACGTATTTCAGCAAATCACTTTTTCTAATTCATGTCTATCATATAGTCTTTGTTATAATGGGTGTAGTGATAATATCTGTAAACTTTATTTGATTGAAATAATAGCTCCAAGAAATCCAAAATTTGATTTTCCATCATTGGAATAATCTTGATAGAGATCTTACAGTTTATGCTACCTAAAACTTGTTGGTGAGTGAGAAATAATACTATTTTCCAAATAGAATGAAACATGCTTTCGTTTCCTACAGAGCAAGATGTAAGAAGTGGTATGACATAGATTTATTCTTATTTGTAAATGACATATTTCAAATCTTCAAGAATGTTCTCAAATAAAAAGCTTCTACTGCAACTTTTTAAAACTTGTTTTGAAGAAACAGGTTTATGGTAAGATATGATAATACATTTTTGATTCAAGGCTGCTTTGAATCAGTGCTTTTGAATTAAATAAACTAAGAAAATATTTTATTAATGTTTGTCTTTGTAAAACATGAAAGATAGTCTCAACACTGATCAAAATAATTCAAGCAGTAAATTAGTTATTATTAGACGCGTCCGCGTCATGGGAATCGGACAAAATTGTTGATGATTTGCTAGTCCTTCATTCTTCATCAACAGTTTACTCCAATCATGGAATTCCAAGAATAAATTATTTCATAAAGTTTAGATTTTTCTTAGAAGAATTCAAAGTTTTTTCATCATTGAACCTATCATTTTTTATAGAGAAGTTTGATGATCTTCGGAAGAATATATCGCTTATTTTTGCTGATTGGCACTGAATCCCTGGCGGCTCGTGCCCACGAAACAGGTGAAGTGCTATACAGTAAAAGAAACGGGCACTTTACCTGTTTCGTGGGTACGAGCCGCCAGTGCACAGAGTTACTGGTATCAATATTGTCCAAGTAAAAAAAAATGCGGCTCAAACAGTCCTTTCAACACCATTCTCTTCTCCTTTGTTTGCTTTTCAAAATTAGAAATTTTTTTTTTTTAATTCATGCACTTATTATTATTCCTTTTTTTGTGATCAATATAAAATTATATTTATTTATTACAAGTTCATTGAGTCTGCTTTTATACAATATTGATAATTGGAACTAGCTATAATAATTCTCTGGTTTCATGATAATCTTTACCAGGTTGAAGTTAACCAACATCACGCAATGCATCATTTTACATCCTGGAAGGAAAATTCCTGTACTTAATGATAATTATCACTCTTCATTTAATTCGATTCTCTACTTAATTTACATGAATAATGAGGAACTCCATATAATGAGAAACCATAACTTATAATTTCGCGATGATAAAATTCTATTCACATCGAATCACGGGTAAAAGACATTGTTTTATTCATTGCTAGAATAAACTAACTCAAACGAATCAAATGTGCAGCAAATGATTTCCATTGTTGCGCTCGGTCCGACTGACCTTTCCGGACGGTGAAAATCAACCTTGTTTTCCGTTCTCATTTAACCGGGAGCTGCAGTGTTTGTTCTGAGTCATCTTGTTTAAATGAAAGTGGTTTTGATGTAGTTAGGGACTCTGCACCATGGGTTTAATTCATAGAATTTGAATTAAACATTCTGCTTGGTTCGTTGCTTGTCCCCTATGTATTTTCTACTTGAATGTCGTGATATTTTTCTACCAAATTGTAACAAGTGGGTGGAGACAACTGCAATGAATATACAGTTGTAGTCTCATATTGCTGGAAAATTATGATTACGGTGGAACAGTTTCAACGTTAGAGATATAAATATTCTGATTTTTTAAATTAATAATTTTTTTCTTTCGAATGAGCTAAATTGTTTTTTTTGTGAATTATTCGATAACGCTCCACTTTAACCACCAAATGACATAGAGAGTTCCATCACTCCAAAAATTTTCTAATTTTGAACAAAAGTAATAATTATTATCAAATATAGGCTACTGATGATGAATCACAACATTAAAATCTAATCATGTTCTCTATTCAATTTTTTTATTCATAGTTATGAATATAAAAGGCAGATGAAATAGCAGAAAACCCCTCTTCTTTTGAATGAATGCTACTCTTCTTGGTCATAGATGGCACTATTCCTTGTGAATAATTTACGATCTCTGTAAATCATTCTTAGTTGAAGGTTTCATGGACTCGTAATGTCAGTAATTTTGCGAGCAAATTACCGCAGCCTACCTCGAGGATTAACTGCTTTGAAATTTAATCATGTAGGCTGCTTTGTAGTTTAATCATGATCTTGTAATAATCTACACATATTATCGTATTTATGCAATTTGGTGCTCCATTAAGTAGTTATCATGTGGAATGAGCAACTGGGCGCTGAAGCAGGAAATTCTTATTATAATGGTTATCATTTTTCCAACACTAGATACACAAGGAAATAATACATCATCTCATTAAGTTCTTGAATTATTTCATATTTCAACAAATTCATTATGAATTTGGCTGAAAATGACAGGCTGAAAAATGACTTCTATATTTGTATTGTGTATAATGAGGCAGAACTCTTGTATATATTTTCTATAATGAATGATTTCAGTTGTTTATGGACATTCCTTTCATTCTTCCTCTCCAAGTACATTTTTGGCATATTTTCTTCAAGAACAGCTCCACTCATTAAAATTTCTGTATCATGCAGTTGGGGTTATTCATCTTTATTCTCATTACCTTTGAGAGTCGCTGACACAATTGAATTATTTATTGGTTTCTACAATGTGTTGAAGTTCACTTTTTCAATAGAACCCGCTTACCTTTTTCCAATACTCAATAACCCACAGAAGACAATCGACGTTTCCGGTTTCGCAACAACTATGAATATTTCCAAGTTTCAATTGACACTTAATCTAATTAAGATAATTAAGAGTACGTATGATATGCTAATCAATTCCAAAAGACAATAATTAATTCGCAAATGATTTTGACTTGATCTATAATGTACGAGTACGATCTTTATTCATGTGTCTGTGTCATTCTGCAATAATTGAAGCTTATTGGAATTGCAATTCAAATCAGAAGTTGGAAGCATTTTGAATGATTCTCTATTACTGTAGTAATCAGAGCTCATTGTGAGCTTATGAGCTTATTATGTACAGTACAAGCAGAGTTAACTTTCTTGACCGCAGTGGATGGCGCATTGCCTGTATCTACTGCCGCTGTTTATTGTTTACCGTCATCCAGTGTAATGGAGAGCCTTGATTGTGGATGCAATGTGGTCACTAATTCATCAGACCCACGGATTCTGACCGGAATGGTGTGGTGTGCCGGCACAAAGCACAAAGCCCGCACTCGCACAATATTACTATTTGAGCAAGTGAAGCCTATACACATGGAGGTCTGATCAGTGCATCACATCACGTGACCTCCTCAATCCTCATTCATCACTTACACAAGTGGGTAGCTCTGTGAGAGAGGATTGTGGAAGAGATTACTTGTGTGCTCAATCAGCGTTGATTTTTGTTCTCATAACTTCAACATGAGTTTTCTTTACACGCTACTTTTTTCTTCAGCTTCATTATAAAATTGTATCTGCTACTCATATTTAAAGGCCTCCTAAAAGTTCAAAGTATTATTATTCTGTTTGACGCAAACTTCTATCTAGCTTAGCAAGAGGAAATTATCTATTGTTTACGGTGGTTCAAATTGAAAGCATCCGAATCCAAGCAGTATAATATCTGACAGGAAAACAGACTCTCTTGAAATTGGAATTTTCACAAGATTAAATCACCGAAGAATTACATTATCTCACGGACCCAATATTGGCGTTGTGGAATAAATTTATTATTTCAAGACTGAGAAGTTTGATTGCCCAGAAGTAGGCTATATTCCAATTGATTGAATAATGGATAATAAAGTCTCAGGTCATATGAAACGTAATAAGAGAGAGAAATTCCAAATCCACTATGAATAGAAGTTAGAAACTGTCAGTTAATAAATAGTGTTTTCTTCCTCTAGCAATTATGTTGATATTCTGGATATCTATTTTCGAGCTCCATAAACATACAATCACCTTGCTTTAAAAATCTCTTCAACACTTTTTATTTTGCAAATTATTGTATTAAACTGTTATTCTATGCCATATCACTCTAATTTTTGATGGATGGAACATGCTAAAACAATAAGAGAAGTAATCGGTCTCTCCCAATAGCAATATTCTGAATGAGAGTTCTTGTAGTTTTCGGAAGCATTATCTAGAGAGCGGGTGGAATTCAAACTTTCTGATATCTTTCCGCCTTTTGATTACATCATTGAAGTTCCAGCAGCATTTGTTAGGGTGAGAGAGGCGCTTGATCTTTGTCAGGCTTGTGAAATTGAATTAGACAATCGCGTTCTCTCAAATAAAGAGGATTTTCAAATTGGACGGATGGGGCCTGCTAGCAGTGGTCTTGTGGTTTCACCATTTGCCTGCGTTCGCTCATGCGCAATATGCTGCCAACTAATCGAGCTGAAAATTTTATTAGTTTTCACTTTCATTATGCGGGTCTCAACTCCGTTCTTCAATATTTGGAGCTGTTGAAGCATACTTTAATGGTTGGACAAGATGACTCTTCTGATAAATAGAATGTAGATTGCTGAATGCCATCTTGAACTTTAGATGACCAAAATCACGCAAATCAGTTGAGGAACTCTAGAAATGGATATTTTAATGCTTGCTTACATTTCATTTCCATTATACTGCAATGAATAAAAATGAAAGGTAATAGAGAATGATACCGTGCTTTCAGTCCCCAATTACTTTGGTGAATGTCTAAGAACGAATTAATAGACAGTGAAGTAGAATAAATTATAAAAAATTGTTCTATAGTTATAGTTTGAACTGATTGTATCCTACAAGTTCTTGTTAATCTACGATTTTGGATTTGTTTCAACAGCGGTTCTATAAAAATCAAGTTACAATTATCTTCCCGAAACAAAAGAAAATCTACTCTATAGATAAATTGACTTTGGTTAAACTCAGTTTGGACGAGAATGTTGCGTAAGAGAGCTATTTAGGAAGACTGCCAGTTTAGTATTGGAATGGAACTTTTCAGAGTATCAGTATCAGTTTGTGACTGAAGTACTGATACAGTATTTTCACTACTCTACTTATCACTTTCAGTTACTCTAATGATACAGTATAAAGAGGCTGTCAATAATAAGAGGCAATAAATCCACAGCAGTTTTCCTGAACAAATCTATAAAGACATGGTCTGGAGCGTGAAGCAACAACAAATAACCCTACCTGTGGTTAATGCTATTGAACTCGTAAATGATCTATGCTATTCAATTTCCTAAATCAGAAGATGTGATAATAGCTTCACATAAATTACAACTAAATTGATTGATTATAGTTGGATACATGTTTTAATGTTGAGAGATCATATAAGCTGAACTCAGTATATAGAATAACCTATAATTTGAGATGGTTGAAGGAGATTGGTCATTTATTGACATTTTTGCTAACCATTATAGCCGAGCTGGTAGCAAAAAGCAAGGCTGGAATGGTCCAGTTGTCTAATAGCATGTTGGGCGAAATGCTGCGAATGTGATATAATAAGCATGTAGTGATTTTAAGTGGAAAAAGCTTAGCAAAACAAGTGACTGCAGTGAGGAGATTCTAGAGTGGCCTTGACCAAGGACATCCGGTTCTAGATTTGCCGCCGCCAGGCTCAGCAACAGCAACAGAACTTGCTTCTCATGATCAACTTGATACAGACAGAGTTCACAGAAACGACGACAGCTCCAAGAATGTGAAAGATATCTATAGCCAAGTTGTAGAAAAGTAATTTCATTAGCATAGAGCGGTCAACCGGCTTCACGCTATAGTCGAAGTTTCTGAGGAAATCTGCCTGGAATTTGAATTTGGCTGAGTTGCCAGAAAGTTTACAGGGTGAAAAAACTACGTGGTGGAAGGAGCCGTGCACTGGTGCAGATGTGAGAATGTGAAGTTACCAGTGGCGCCGACTTTGGGGGGGCAAGGCACTTTCTGCCCCCTCAATAATCACTCAGGGGGGGCAATGCGTGTATTTTGCCCCCCCAATGTTCATAGGTTACTAGAAAAAATTCCATAAATTTTTTGAGTATCAATTATCAATAAGTAGGCCTATTGAAAGAATATTTTTGCCACCATCAATTCCAAAAAGCCCAACTGAAACCAATTTTAAACAATGGACCTGTCTAGCTATTTTTATTATACAGTATTCACATCTGGAAACTGTACTATTATAGTGTGAAATGATATAGGCCCTACAGCATTATTTGCATTACCCAGCTAGACGTCTGGGCTTAGATTGTTATAGCCGGATTGTTATTGCAAGAAATTCTTTAATTCATTCCTGATTTTTTATTTTATGTATAGTTATAGTTTAATAAACTCTCATAGCATAAACTCCCACTCTTCTTTCTTTGGAAATGAATCTAATACATAGTCTATATAAATACATATCAAATACAAAATCTAGATAAACAAAACAAATTACATAATAGGCTAATGGAACTAACATTCATAGCCAGAATTACTTCAGTTTTCAGTTAAATAGTGACGAGAGTGGTCGGTAGCACAATGGCACATTTATAATCTATTCGTGTTTCATGGCTTTCGTGCGATTTTTTTGTAGCCGTTTATTAACGTTAAAGTGAAAATGGTAAAAATTCTAATTGAAAACTGAGTTTCTGACAAAAGTGAACTAGATAATATTATGTGTGAGTTAGATGCAAATGTGCCTTCAACCTACACATTGGAGGAAATTCAGTAGCTTAACTGTTACAGTATCAATTTTTTATTTCTAAATTTTTTTTCGTGTTCAAAATTGAAGGAGAAACTTGATTTATTCACTACCTAGAATCACGATTATAATTGCCAATTTGAATAATTAATGATAGGGTGATATAGGGAATTCAAAATAGTTGAATGGATCAGATTATCTCTATACTACAGAATTAAGCACGAAATCACATGCAAAGATGCAGTCTTACTGCTTGTGTATTCTTGCGTATTTTTCACAAACACAACCCCCCCCCCCCCTATCTTCATGGTGGACTTTGCCCCCCCAATATTTTGGTGAAGTCGGCGCCACTGGAAGTTACCTTGGTCGAATCAAACCATATTGGAAACAAGTTATTTTTTATCAATGTTCCAATTCCCCTATACGTGAAGTAGAGCTCTATATGATTTGGACAACTATTACTCTATGTAACCAGGCTGGTTGAACCAGATTTTAGCAGTAGATTAGAAGGGAGGTTTTTGATATTTTTAGCATGAACAGAGGTGTAAGAATCAAATATCGAAACTTCTGGCAATATACTCTTCAAGGAATTCTTGAAATAATTTAGATTTCTTTCAATGCATTTTTCAACAACTGTATAGAATAGTCGTCAAACAAGAATGTAGACATCTACCACTTGTTACCAAAGGAGTCACTAGCAGGTTTCAGCCGAGTAAAGCTTTCAATAATGGCGGGAATAAGAATCAAGTTCAGTATTGAAATATTAATTTGAAAATATTGTGGAAAGGCATGCCTCTTACTAGCGTTTGATACAACTAACTGATTGAAAAGTCTACCTCACGCAACAGTATAGCAGCTCAGAAATAATTATTGGAACATGATACTCTTGACTTGACTACGTAATATATATATTTCCTTAAAAAACAAACAAAAAACAAAAATGAACAAAACAGCAAGCAAATGTAATGAGTACAATTTAAATTTAAATCCAGTTAGTGTAAAGAATTAAAGAATAAAGTTTCAATTTTTTATTTATTTTTATTGGAAATTAACCTACTCAACTATGGGAACCCCATGTGCTAGAGTAGGTGTAAATTTTTGGGTGGGGGTGCAAATACTTTGGGTAAGTGAGCTCACATACTGTTAGAAATAATATTTTCTATGTGATGTCTTCCAGTTGTTATAATCCACTTTTTAACGACGGCTTTGAATTTTCTTGGGTGTTCTATCATCTTGATGTGTGCAGGAAGTAAATTGTGGATTTTTGGTGCTAGGTGGTTGTAGTGTCGTTGATATGTTGCCTTCCTAGCAACGTTTGCGATCAGAAGGTTTCTATTTCTTGTGTTATGGCTGTGGTTTCTCCATTGAAAGTTTTCCGGTTTTTTGTGTAGTCTGCAAATGATTTCCAGGGAGTAGAGCTGTCTTGCATCCATCACTCCGAACTCATTGTATAGCTGATCTGATGGGTAGCGAAGTGGTTTCTGCTTAATAATTTTCATTATCAGTTTTTGTACTTTTAAAAGAGGGTCAAGGTGAACGAAGTTTGTCCCTCCCCATCCCACAATCCCATAGGTAATCAAAGACTGGACTAAGGAATAGTACACCATCTTCATACACTTCTCATCTATCAATGTCCTCAGCATTTTGAACTTGTAAATAGTCTTTCTCAACTTTTTGCATAGGTTGTCTATATGATGGTCCCAGCAGGAAAGAGTCCAGTATGATTCCAAGATATTTTATTGTTGGTTTTCTGTGGATAGTGTATGCAGTGCTGTTGGAAATGTTGACTGTTAAAAGGTTCTCTGTAGGCTGTCCATGCTGTGTAGCTGAGAAAGTTAGAAAGTGGGTCTTGTCATAGTTTAGGGTGAGCAGATTCTGATTCAACCAATGTGAGATTCTCTGTAGTCCTATTTCAGCCTTATCCCATGCTACTGACCAAGTTGGTCCTGAAAACAAAAGTACAGTATCATCGGCGAAGGTGGTGATGTTCCCCTCAATTTCCATACTGCACAGAGGATTTATATAAATCAAAAATAGTATTGGACCGAGAACTGTACCTTGAGGTACTCCATAATCCACTTTGAGCTTGCTACTTATTTTTCCATTGACTCTGACACTCTGGGTTCTGTTTGACAAGTAACTTTTGAATAATTCCCATGCTACTCCTCTGATACCATAGTTGTAGAGTCTATCCAGTAGAATATCATGTGATACTGTATCAAATGCTTTTTCAGGTCCAGGAATATCGCCAAAGGTTTCTCATCACAATTGATTTTTCTGATATTTGTGAAATAACATTGTGGATTGCATCATTGGTACTACAGTTTGATCTAAAGCCATATTGATTCGGTGATAAAATATTATTTCTTTCAAGGAAGTTGATAAGTCTAGACTTGATAATCTTCTCAAAAATTTTCGCCAGGATATTTAAAAGTGATATTGGTCTATAACAATTCAAATCTTTCTTGTCTCCTGATTTGAAAATGGGACATATAACAGCTTCCTTCAAACAGTGGGGAAAGACACCTTCTTGTAGGATTTTGTTGGCAATTAATGTTAATGGTCTAGTTAGGGCTGCACTGTTTTGTTTAAAGAGCTCTGGTCTGAAGTAGTCTGGGCCTGGTGCACTATCTGATTTGAGACTGCTGATTATTTTTTGTATTTCTTCTTCATCTACTGGCGTAAAAAATATTGATTGACATACTCTAGTAGTGGTAACTGTAGGTTCATCTGCAGGTTGTTGATTGTTCAATATATTTTGTGCCAGTTTAGATCCAATATTTTTGAAGAATTCATTGAAAAATTTTGCTATGTCTTCATCATTCTCTCCCAGTTTCAATTCTCTTCCTTGCACATTTATTTGTTTGATTTGTGTACTTGGTCTCTGAACTTCAGTTATTTCTTGAATCACCTTCCATGTCTGTTTTGCATTTCTTAAATCTCCAAACTTGTGAGAGAAATATTGTTTTTTTGCTTCTTCTATAACTCTGGTTAATAAGTTTCTGAATTTTCTGTAATATTGATTTAGTTGGAGATTTGATGCATTATTTTTACATTGTTTATGAAGTTTATCTCGCTTCCTTATAGATGTTATTATTCCCAATGTTATCCATGGCTTGATTTTCTTCTTTCTATGTGGAACTATGTAAGCTTTCTTACACTCTTCCAGGCACCCATTCACTATAGTAATAAACTCTTTCAGTTTGCCTTCAGTACTATCCTGCATGTGAATGGAGTTCCAGTTTCTTCTGAAAGCATTGATGAAAACTTGACTCTATCAAATTTTTCTCTGTGCTGTTCTTTCTTCACATTATTGATGTTTCTGTTGCTTTTTATTCCAAGAATAGTAGTGTAGTGGTCTGTTATTGAGTTTTGAAATATTATTGGCATAAGATCTTTTTTGAAGTTCACTAAGATGTGATCCAGGCATGTGGCGGTATTGTTGTTGACTCGAGTAGGCTGTTTGATGCAGTGAACAAAGCCAAATTCACTGAGTAAATTCTCATAATCATCCAGTTGTCGATGCTTGTTTGGTTCTATGGTGTTAATATTGAAGTCTCCTACAACTACATGGGAATGTGACTTGATCCCTCGAATACTTGTCTCAAACTATTGATGAATTCTGTCAAATCCGGATTGGAAGGTGACCTATATATTGCGGTTACAACAAATATACTTTCTCCAGTTTCAAGGCGGAGGTTCAAACAGTTGGTGTTGAATTTCTGGCTCTTCAACCTCAGTGTTAATGTCAGCTTTAACATATACAATCACTCCATCATTCTGCAGCTGATTCTTCTCGGTTGCATATAGATTGTAGTTACTTATGACTCGCGGAGTTGTATTGCAAGAAATCCAGCATTCTGTTAAAACAATAACATCAAAATCACACTGTAAGTCTTCTAGTTGTATCAGGAACTCGTCAATATTCTTGTTGTAACTTCTAATATTAAAACTGACAATTTTCAGGTTAAACTGTTTCAAGCTATCACATACATATTCCGGATCCAGAGTTGAAAAATCATTTACATCTGCTAAGTCAAGCTCTTCTATCAGATTATTCATCAATTTTATAATTTTTAGTATTGGATTCTATTTCTAAGTTTTTGTTGTTCCATACCAAAAGCTCTTCATCTGTCCTCCCGTTTACTCTATCAATAATATCCTGCACTGCATCATTGTAGCCTGTTGTTAGATATCTGAAGCTTTCTGTATGCCTGGATATTGCAACAATAGCATGTGATACACTGTTGTATATTCTATTGTCTTTTGTGTCAATCCTCACTAACACTACATCCTTTGAAGTAAGCCCTTGCGCTTCGTGAATTGTGTTAATTCTCTGGGACTTATATTTCTTCATGCAATCACGGAGAACTTTTTTTTCTTTTTGCGTGAATGTGAGGATTAGAGTATCTTCCTTGAGCTGATGGGTTTCGCCGTTTTTGAATGTTGGAAGAATTGATCTTACTCGGGCATTCTTTGTGCTGATTCCTTGGTAGAATGATTGAAGTACAAAACATACATCCACTGGACACCGCTTTGTTACTGTTATATATTCTTCAGGTTCACAGAAATCTGAAATTTTATTCCACTTGGTAACTACTGGTGATCTCTCGATGTATGGTATCTGGTTGGAGTCGCACATGTATAATTTCCACTGCTCCACTCAATTCTGCAATAAAGCCAATGTAACCAGCATGCATCATTAGCCCCTCATCAATGTATACTTTTTCATATTTCTTGCCTGGATTATTTATAATATATGATGCTACTGTCCTGTAATCCATTCTTAGCTGAATAGGTATGTTCTGACTGGCGTACTTTGCTGAAACCGAATCTCTTATATCTTTTATGCTTGCTCTAGTTTGAGTTAGTACTAAATCTTTTCCTGGAGAGTGCTTTCTGATTATATATGTCGATTTCCCACAACCAGGCACTCCTTCTATCCAACTTATTTGTGAAATCTAGGCTTATTGATGTGAATTTTCTTTATTTTACTAATTAGCTCACCGTCTAGCATGAGCTCTGTATCTCTAGTGACTAATATGTATTTTTCAGTGGTTTTGAACTTATTTTCCTTCTCTACGAACTCAACATATTTGCCTCCTTCTTCCAGACTGTATCCCATTCTGTAAAGAGTGTCTGTTTTGAATAGAAACTTCTTCATTACATTATCAAATATGTTCATATCTTTTTCTTAACTGCACCAATCGTTCTGTTTGACACGTCTTCACAAATATTTTTAAGAATCCCCTTGTAGATTTTACATTTTCAGCATCAGCCTTTTCCAGGAGGTTACGGAGGTCTATCATCGTATTAATATATCTTTCATACTTTGATGCTCCCTCGAAAAAACCAGTTGGATACTCTGTAGCATTATGTTGACTCGGTATTTCTAAGTAATCGATATTTCTAATTCCTTGATTGTAAAATACAAAACGGAGGGCTTCATTATCCAGTACAGAGCTTAACATACGTATTGCGGTATATCTTGAATTGCATAGTCGAAAATATCAATTCCTATTACTAGTGGGTAATTGACTGAACTCCAACTGTTCAATAGAGCAAGCATGTTATTAAATCTTTGATGAGCTTCTTTTTGTTTCTACAATGAATACTGGACACTCAGATTTTCGAGAGAAAGCTTTTATATAGTCTACTTCAGTGTAAGTTAGTTGTTGCCATTCATTAATTTCGATTTTGGAGCATTGCAAAATTTTGACAGCCCCTTAGATAATATCATACAGTTTCCTTCTTTGCATGCAAAAGAAATGACTAAATCTACATATTCTCCATAATTATAAACAAGATTGATTCTACTTTTTGGGGTTTTTACTGTCATGTTGAATTTTTTTAATTTGTCGAGAATTTCACATATATTTCCATTAATGATATTATTTTGTGCTACAATAGAAACTTTTGTTTACTGAAGTGTTGCAAGGTACTATGAAAAAACTTTTTAATACCCATAGTCGGTCATATCAACTACTTTCCTCAGTGCCTTTTCATATTCTGGACAGCTTTGTCACTCCTTTGTGGTCTGCTGGATTATTACGTTTTTACAGTTCACACATACTTCTTTCTTGTCCAGGTTTGGGCAGGACTTTATATCATGACCAGTCTCAAATAAGTAATCAAAAAGTAAGACCAGTTACAAATAAAAGTAATTACGCACCAAACCATGAAAGTTCATAGAAAGATCATTGCAATGATCCTTCAAATCGTTAACCCTCCTTGCAACAGACTTCAGTTTTGCATTATTGGAATACGAACAGCTGAGCAGTATTGTACTGCAGGCTGTAATAGTCTCTGATATACATATACTGATTATACAGTTTCCATAAGAAGAATTATTAACCTTAAAATTGCAATAACTATGATCTTTGTTTTACAATTCATCTACATATCATATGATTTCATTTATAACTCATTATTGTTTTTTACGGGTGTTGCCTACATACATTTAGCTTGTGCGTGGATAATGGATATTAAGTTTGAAGGTGATTGATGAGGTGAAAAACAACCATGCCTACTGGTTCTCGAATCCTGACCAGCGGCAGTGCTAGCGGACTGAAAGTTGTGATGCCCAGCCCACTGCGCCAACCGGGCCGGCATATTAAGATAATCATAATATTTCTGGTTTCAACTGGAATTTATCATCATTGTTCATGAATTCAAAAAGCGTCAAATAAAACCATGGAGATTCGCATCACGTACTTGAGGAAATTGAACCATATTAAATAAAAGAATTCTCGGTTTATTATTGGTTTGGTTGGATCATGGTTGCTTCAAGCTTCTACAGATCCGTTCCTAGTTATGGTGGCCCGCCGCCGGCCTCACCGGCGCGTGGGCCGGTGCGCCCTTCAATCTTGCGCCCCTTGCGCCCTCGAGTAACTTATAGAATCGAAATATGCTTCAGATAATTTATTGAGATACAAATTCGAACATGAAATTTCTTTAGAGAATATAGAAATAGAGTATTACGCTTGAAAGAATGAGCTAGTATAAATTTTATTCACAAAGTGAGAAATTGAATCACCTCCCTTTATTCTCGTATTGACAATTTCCCTGTCGCTCGAGGGCGCCTAGTAGCTCAGGCTGGGATCCCACAAATTCTCTAAGAAGCGCCCCATTCATTAGACAAAATTTAAATTGAAATGTATGGAGTACATCATTTTCGATCTGTCCAAAATTCCTCAATTACCGCTATTTATAGCTGCAATAATCCAAAATCCGCTTTTTTGTTTCTCATTTCTCTCTTATTTCAAATTTTAAAATTTTGAGGCTGCCTTTATAAGGGTACTTTAGTGTCTAATCTTATGCAAAGTAAGAAATTGAATGCAACCAGTTAGGAGTTTGTAACTTTGATGATTATTGAGATGATGAGCGAAATAAGATAAAGAAAACTCAATTTTATAACTTCGAAGAAATAGAAATAGAATAGACTAGGATGTTGTTTTTAACCAGGTGATATTGTTGAAAATTTGATTCTAAATAGAAAATGTTCAGTACGTAATAAATTGTTTTGTCTAAAACGCACCCAAACCTACCAAATCAGTATTTGAAGAACACGAAACAGACAAGAAGGCGTTTTTAAAAAGATTTAGGGTTGATTAGTGATAATATATAACCTTCACTTTGGGGAGCTCTTTGGAGGAAGTGATAACGCGCCGGTCTGTCAACCAAAAGGTTCAGAGGTTCGATCCTCAGCCAGGGAACGTTTTCTTCACCACAGCACAATCACATAAATATCACCACCTCGTCTTTCGAAGGAGACGATAAGCCGTCGGTCTGCCTAAAAATTAGTTGTCATCTCTCATCATCATCCCTCTGATTACTCACGCACAGGGCTAAGAACCCATGTGGGAACCGCCCTCAGAAAAATATCAGAAGCTAGCAGGACCTAATTATCACAAAGGGTGTTGTCAGTTGATGTTATTTGTGCTGGATATAGAATGGTTGAAATCGTAAAATTGCTTCTATTCAATTTATTATAGCCAATCGGCTTGTTAAATTTGGAGGCGTGAATACGACAGAATCTTGTTAGTTTTTCTCGTTATTTTCAAACTTCTCCGGCTCGGAGGTGAAATAATTTCATGATCAATTTAATTGAGAATTCAACAAAAACTTATTCAGAGGAAATAATCAACCCAAAGAATAGGCTTCTCAGTTCAATGTAACATAGTTGAATTTGAAATTGATGTTGCTTTCCATGACGAAATACTTATTAACACTTCATATAGTAGAAAACGATTGTATTCCAATTTAAATTTAGTATATCACTTACTTTTTTTAAATAGTGAAGTGGAATGCATTTCACTCCAGAAGAGGAGCTTCATCAGCCTCGGTTTCTACTACCGTATATGAAGTGAATTTGAAAAATGTATGATGAAAATATTCGTATCAATAATACTGTCTTATAGAAACAAATAGAAGATAATTGAAGTAAGTTGCTTGGAATTCTTTAAGAATTAAAAGTATATACCAAGGTAATTAGAATTAAAATTCTATTCTAATTACCTTTGGTGTATACTACCAGATGAATTAATTCTATGTAAAAATTCCTTATTCTATCCATAAAAAATGTCATTTTTCCATTTCCCGAATGTACTGAATCACTTCTTCTTCTTCTTCTTCATCTCTGCCCCGGGATGCCTTGCAGCGTCGGGGTAGCCTCGGACCACCTTCTCCATTCGTCCCGATCCTCAGCCAGCCTCCTCATTTGTCCTAGGGTCTTTCCTCTCTCCCAGTCTTCTTATGTGCTCATCATATGAGTTCTCGGACGTCCTCTTCTCCTCCTACCGCCAACCACCACATTTGCATATTGTTTAACCTTCCTTTCATTCTCCATTCTTTGTATATGACCCCACCATCCTAATTGTTTCTTATCTATAGCCTCTTTTATATCTTTCATTCCGATTTCCTCCTGATCCGATCACTTCTCACTCTATCTCTCAATGTTCTTCCAGCTGAATCACATTTCAACAAAAAATGATTCACTCTACTTGCTAATTCTCATTGTTGCATGGTCTAAGAGAATGCTTTTATGTGCATTGATATAAATCAATTTGAAGTTCAATTTTATCATTAAATTCAGAACAGAATCTCTTATTATCTAATAAAAATATTTCATTTTCAAGCTTTCAAACATCATAGAGTTATTTTTAAAGTTTAAGTTTAGATTTATTTCAGGTTCATACATTTACCCCCTCCCAATGAACAACAACCCCCCCTTACCAGAGAATGCGCCCTTTCATAAGTTAAAGGCAGCGCCATTCTAGGAGGTCCCAATCCGGCCCTGGTTATGGTTCAACTCTTATGAAGCCTGTTTCTCAAAACAATTTTTTTTAATATCAGTATTTTTACAAATTTCAATTATATCGATATCCTCTTCATCTGGTTTTTTATAAAAGCATTCTCTTTTTGTTCTTATGAACCCTAAGTAATACATGTTCCACTGTATTACAACAGTTTCCATAATGTTCAGATTTTATCTGAGATTTGATTACAAGCTCATACGAGTAAAATTTCCAACCCCTATCGAATTGTCTTGCACAAGTCTCCAAACATCCCTTGACACTTCAATTCACAGGTTTCTGTAATGTAAGGAAGGGAGAGGTGAGCGAACAGGGAAAACAATAGACTAAACTCGTCAGAGTAATTCAGTTCGAAGTTGGCTCCATTCATCCCAACCATTCCAGCAAGCTGATAGAAGTACTGAACGTTCCGATTGTAAATCACGCTACCGTCCAACTTGAAAATTTCTTGTAAGAGACCTGCTGTGAGCCACTTTAAACTTTTGCCGAGTCCTAAGTAACTTTAATTGTGTACGCGTCAATGAAGAAAGACAGCCTTTTAGTAAGAGGGAAATCTCTATTTAAACACCGGAAAAATGCTTGTTTCAGATGAACTCTTCCAGGACTTCACTGCTTACAATTTTCCTCTCAGTCAACGCCTTTATCAAATGTCAAGCGTATTCTAATTGGTAGTCAATTTGAAATATCAATATAATAATTATACCTCGATCACTTTAGTGCCTATCAGCTCTGATGACAGGTGCTAGTAGTCATGCAGGCCTACCAAGATTTCCTTATCACGTATCATTATCATATTTCTATGGTATCGCATCCTATTCTTATAAGCAAAGTCAAAAAGAACCAACTTCAACTTTTGTCAAAATCATCATAAATATTTTATAAACTCTTGTATCATATGTTATTTGAACTCTCATATCAAATCTAATCTATAAATACCAAATATATATTGTCAACATAAACACCATTAACTATTGTTGTCAAGAGAATCATAAATACTTGTGAAAATTGAGAGTTTGAATACTATTCTGAGAACATGAAATTAATAAAATCAGTCGATTGAGAATAGCCTACTTCAAGAAGTCTGCTTTAAAGAGAAAATAACAAATCAACATTTTCAGTTACTGAAATTTTCGAGTGTAAAAACTAAAATTTTTATTGTAATAAACTAAAATTGATACATCATTTTTGGCAATTATTGAGTTGACATTCAAGCTGAAAATGTTTACAGAATTCAAATTCTTGATTACTGTAATTTGAGATTTCTAAAAATAAATCGTTCTTCAAGAAAGCACTTGGAAGTTCTGTTGATAGGAGTATAGTCTGTCCAAGCAAAGAAGACATTCTGGCAAGATTGGAAAATGAATATTGAACCAGCTTGTTCAGAACTGGTTCGAAAATTATAAATTTGGTCTAAAATTATCAAAGAAAACATTTTGCTCTACAATTTGAGACCAAATTTATAATTTTTGAACCAATATTTTATCGAGCTGGAGTAATTTTTCCATCTTGCCAGAATGTCTTCTTTGCTTGGACAGACTATACTAACCACTAAGGGCCGGTTTCTCCAAATACGTTTAACAGAAATTTCAGTTTAAACTATCAGCTGTCAATGTATGGTCACTTTTATTAACTTGTGTTTCAATTGAGCCAGCTAATGGTTTAATCCAAAATTCAGATTAACTTTTTTGTGGAAAACGGCCCTAAGTAAATGATTATCCTCTTAGAGGACTCGCTTTTGTTCAATCTCCGTAGATAGGATGAAAAGTAGATTTTTTTGTGAATATTGGAAAAAAGAAACTTTTAATCGAAAGTCGGTAACTTACTTAACCACACCAATTTCATCATTCACGTTAATGCAATTCTGGAGGCGTCGGGAGGTAAGGTTCTTAAAAAGTTTGATCTCCCTCAATTTTAATAGATTAAAGAGAAATTAAAATCTGTAATGGTGAATTGTACGCCATTATATTAGAATAATAACACAGTAACTTATGAATGGTAGATTACCAATATCAACTTTCATGTCCAATTAAAATTAATTTCTAGCGGAACATAAATGGATAGTTATTTTCATTTTAGACATCTATCAAATAATGCTTTTATGAGGGTTCTTCTTAAAATATTCTTTCAAACTCGTTTTTCCATCAAACTTCATCTTCAGATCAGGAATCATCAGAATACGTCCACTGGAACACGAACTCATTGATTCGTGTGAAACTAGTTTTTACGCGAATAAAAAAAATGTAAAAAAGTTATGGTATGAGATAGATTTGACAACCGGTCAACTCTTCCAGGCATTGAATTTTGTGCAGATTATTATTTCAACAATTCCACTGATTAATTAGGTATACCTGAAAGGTCACAGTATCACGCGAATTCAATGCTTGGAAACAAACATTCATCTCCATGTTTCTCTCAGCTGGAATGACAAGATAAGGAACGGCAAAAGTTACTCGCTCTACCTCTGAAAAAAGTTGTATCCGATTTTATGAGATATTTCTTCCTTTTTCCGCTCAATGGCCCGACACCCTACACCTAATAATAAAAACGCGGTATTCAGAAATTTCATTAATTCAAGATGACTATTGCATTGGCCTTCAGGTCTAGTTTTTCTTGAACTCAGAAAAGCTTTTCCAATTCGATTATTGGAATAATAATACTTTCCTCGATTATTCTCATTATTTATACAAGATAAACCAATTTGAGTGTAAGATTTTATCTCTGAGTGTGATACGTTGAAAATGCATAGTAAAATATACTGTTTCCATATAACATTTATTTTTTATTGAAATGTTGAAAGTGCACCACTTGTTTGGTAGAGTGCACATTACAGTCCAAACTTCGCCACGTCATTGAAATACAGAAGTCAATCTATTCTAAATTTTAATAGAGTAGACTACTCTTACACTTTTTCCTTGGTGTTCTCCTTCGGAATATCACGGATAAGATGTCAACAAACATTATTCCAATTTCATCTGTGAGTTGATTGGTTCCAAGGAACGCCATTTTACATGAGCTGACAAAGAAGTCTGGAATCTTGAGCGTCAGTCAACTGCTCGAATCACGTTCGTAAAGAGTCGTTTCATTAAAATTTTAAAATAAGTCTTTGAAGAGTGGCAACGAATGGCTCAATGTTTGATCCACATTAATGAGCAAAACAAGTTTTTGCCAACATTTTTTATCAAGTTTCAATTCAAACAGAGACAGAGCCGACGGATCACATTCTTGAAAATACTATTCCCATATACACGGTATATAAGAGGAGCTATTCAGAAAATACAATGGCTCAGTTAATTAACACTGTTAACTTCGAGCGCTCTGCCACACCTTCTACGCAAATCCTTCATTAGAAACAGATTACTGATATTTGACTATGATAACTAATGATTGCCATCATACCAGATAACAAACATTTTTAAAATGTGTAGGCTCATTCAAAGCACGATAAGGTCGAATCATTTTCAGTATCAATATGTACGATATGATTCTATGAAACATTCATTTAATAATATTCATGAGCTTATATGAATAATTGTTACAATTTTTTTAGAGTTTCGACTTTGAATGAAGTGTTTTACATTTATTGAGGAATAGATTTGAATAACAACTTTGCGTGGGCGTGTATATCAAAGTATCAAAATTGAGGTGACGACAAAAGACTTGACCTCATTGTTATCCATTATCCACCCTTCAGGATTACGATGAGCTGATTGAGTTGTGAAATTCAATTTATCAGAGAATGAATTTCGCAACCAATGAATGTGCGGTTGTGAGAAAGCTGAGCAATCTTGGTGGAGTCTTGAATATGGGATTATTAATTGAACAAGTGTCCTCAGTTAGTGCGAAATTAGGGACGAAACAGGACCCGAAGCAGTTTCCCTGCCTTGTTGGCAGGACCTGTCGAAAGAGCGCGCACATTTGTCTCCGTCCCCTGAGAATATTCATCTTCATAAATACGCCGGGACAGATTGATCTCAGCGGGAATTTCAATCATAAAAACCTTCCCCGACCCTAGAAAACAGAATATTCACCAGATCGTTACTAAAGGTCAGAGTGCGTTGATGTTGGTCCGCACGGCTTTCTTTATTGCTACTAATTTATGTAAACTCGAACGTTTTTATAACAAAAAAGCAATAGGAAAACTTTTAAAATTGCTTCCCCGTGAGCTTCAGATTGAGAGGGAAATTCACCATTTTCTAAGTTCAAAGGTCGCGAACAATTTTCCAGACATGAATCTAATTTTTAAAGTGATGACGAGTAGGCTAAAGAATATTAATTCAGCTATAATACACGGGAAATAAATATTGTACTACCGGCTCCTATCGGAAATTAATAGTTTCTTATTTCTTGTATCCTATTATAGGCCTATAAGAAATATAGGTTTCTCAGTATTGTATAGATATGACCACAGAGAATAGAATCAAATTCTTATTCTATAACCTACTCTCTGGATTCGACCCATCAATTGATTAAACAGTTATCCTCTCCTCATGAACGATTGTAGTAATGAATTACCGCGCTGAACTTCATATCTCAAAATTCTTTTAATTTCTGTGGTTTCAAGTGATCCATATTTTTATTTAAATATGTAACTGGTGTAAAATTCAGCCTGGTGTATATTCAACAAACACAAACTGTACGGTATCTTTAAATAACAAAAGCTATTCGCTGTCCGTAGTTAATTAATTACTTTTCTATTTATTAATTATTATTCTAAAAAAACTCACTTTCACAAAAGTTCATCAATATAATATGATATTAATAATAATTATGGGTTCAATAAATATTTTTCTCTCACAATCAATATTGGTTTTAAGTTCGTAAGTAAGTTAATATTATATTCTGATCCTATTTCCTCATTCAAGGCGAGCTCAAGTGTTATCTGTTGAGCTCAACACTTGATTCTTCTGTTGTGATATACTCGTATTTTAGATGTTTCAGTGTGAGAAGCTTCAATTCTAAATGTTCAACAACAATGATTATTGAAATCCTCTCAAATTTTTATCTATTTCAGTACACTATGTTAATTTTATTACAGCTAATTTTATGTACATGTACATAATAGGAAATTTCAAATTTTTATTTTTCCGCAGTCCTCATCTATGAGATTTTATTTTTCACAACTTCAGATTTACATTACTTCAGTTTTTATATAACATTTGTATTTTATGAGTATTTTTTCATATTTGTTCGCAGTTGTGGTAGTGGTGGCTTTCTTCATTTGCTGGGCACCATTCCACGCGCAGAGACTGCTCGCCCTGTATGCCAGCAGCCAGGGCACCAACTCGGAGACTGTCATTGCCATCTACAACATACTCACCCACACCAGTGGCATACTCTACTACCTTTCCACCACAATCAATCCTCTACTCTACAATATCATGTCACACAAGTTCAGGGATGCTTTCAAGGTAGGTTGAAAGAATCACAAATCCAAATCTTCTATAGCCTATAATACAAATTTGAATTATCCAAGAACATCGAGTTTATCTATGGTAATTTAAATAATCGTCATTAAGATAATAAAATGCAACGTCAAATATGTGAATGGGATTCCCCATCAAAAACAAAAACGTTTGCTTTCAGATGAGAACTTCCAATAAACATAAAATAGAGTACAAGAATTATTGAGATATAATAAAAATGTGGCATCTATCCACAATAATAAAAATAATTATTATTGTTGTACAGCATTAGTAATAGAATAAAATTCTATTTTATTAATTTAGTTAAATCAACGTAATAAGAAGGAATCATTTGGCTTTGCTCTCATGCTGTTATGTAATCGCAAGATTAGAATAAATAGATAGAAACTAACTCCTTTCTCTCTTATTGAATAAAGACCACTTGAGCTTTGAGCCTTTTTCAGCTGAATGCCATTCACGAGAATCAAAATCAATTTCCGGTGGTTTGAAACCAACCTGAAGCTGTAGGTCAATATATTCATATCTCACACACAAGCCAAGAACTCATTTGGGTATCACTCCAACAGAACACATACATCAGTGAATACATCAAATCAATATTCTTGAAAACTATATTTCTTTTAATTGAATGGATACCATTCGAGAACCCTGTTCCTTCTGTAGTTGGTACAAGTTTAAAGTTTGCCCACTATTTAGTGAATAAAGACAAAAATATAGGTTTGCTTTTATGCTTTTTCCCCATGAAACTCTGTAATAGACTTGGAATTTATTTTGGTTGCTTATTTTCATCATCAAGAATAACAAAAGGTACGGTAGTCATAGTTCGTAAAAAGTCTCTGAGATGTAAATGTTCAAATTAGCTGGAAGCATCTAGCTACCTCTAGGATGCGAAAACTACCTCTCATCCAATCATCCCGATCCAGCGTGGAGTTTTGTTTTAGCCAAGATTTGTTCCGCAACATTCGTCAAAAGTGAAGCATCCTCACTTCACTCGCCAAGTAAAGTCATCAATTCTGAGCTCTGAGGAGGTTAATCACCTCCTTCATTTTTCAAAATATGAGAACTTTTTTGAAAAGTTGACTGACTGGGAGAAAAGGAGTGAGTGGAATGTAAATATCAAGTTTAAAAGCGTTCAACGGTACAGTACCTTAATGAAAATCTGACTATACTAATCGACTCTTTTTTTCTTTTATCCCTTTGAAAATTGTGATTCCATAATCTTCTAGGCCGGTATTACACGGTAATAGTTCCATTATCATGGTTTATCATATGGAAAGAAATGAAAATATGAACTCGTATTTTCATCTCTTTCCATATGATCAACTGTGATAATAGAACTATTATCGTGTAATACCAGTCTTAGATCACGGATAGATGCTGTCACTTTATTTGTGATAATATTATACCATACATCAGGTTCATATTTTTATATGACGTTTAGTTGCCACCTATAGCGTATATATTCAATTGTAAGAATAGTTTGGTTGAGTAATTTATTGAATCATTGAAACATGACTGTACAAGAATATTTCAGTGGAATAATTTGATAAACCACTTTCAAACAAATAGAGATCATGATTTTTTTTTAAAGAAACATCTGAATTGATCAATGAACCATATTTCCTATGCATGTTCAAGGGGGCTGGCTTTTAGTTTAGAGAGTGAATTAATTAATATTGTAAGTATAAAACGAGTGAAACAGGTTAAAATGAGTATACTGTGTACATTCCATAACGATTTATTCAAAAAGATAGGCCTACATAAACACAAGATTAATCTTTATCATCAGATTATGCACGTACAGTCTCTGCACACAAGATCATTCAATACAACTACAACAGGTTTCAATCAACAATACAAAGTTTTTAAATTCAATTGATTCATGTTTATCATATTAAATCATCTTGTGTAGTGGTATCTTATCAAGAAATGTGATGTGATCAATGTAATAAATTGGAAGACATGGAAGACATTTGGGGAGTCCCAAGAAAGAAGACCCAATTGAAGTTTGTATATTGAACGTCAAATCTGCGATATAAGTGGAAAAGAGTTATAGAGATGAACAAACTATCCAATCAATAGAACCGTGGTGGCAAAACTTTTCACTAATAATGATTGTATTGTGAATAGCGAATTCTTGCAAAATGATCGAGAGGACTCATATGGATACTGTATCAATAAATTCACTCTTACCAATATTGCATCTTATAAATAGGTACTGTATTAATATATTCACTCTTATGAATATTATATCAATATATACACTCATATCATATCAATATTTTCTAAAGGAAATCTTATTTCACTTACAGGGCACTTTGGCTCAGTTGTGTGGCTGGTCGGAGAAAGAGACATTCGCCCAGAGAAAGTACAGTGTGCTGTCAAGAGGACCAACCCTGCTGAACCACTCTCGGGTCGGACATCACTCGATCTCATGGGGCAACCAGGACATCATGCTGCAGCTGCACAAGGAGACATCGAGACAGAGCATCACCGTGCCGCAACAGGTGACCAACATCAATGACAAGGAGACATCTCCGCTCCACCAGTCAGCAAGCGCTGTTGTACCAAAGCGCCTGCAGCTGTTTCATCTGAAACCATCGCAGATGAGCATAGAGAGTCAGACAATCAGCAATTCCAGCTTGCAAGACTATGACGAGCCTGAATTCACCGGGTCCGAGCTCGCTCACTACATGGGAGAACTGAACAGGCGGTGACAATCAACCAAGAATAGGAGGCGAAAGCCTTCCAGAGGCACAGAGCTGGCTGTTTGTCCAGAATGATGGTCTCCTGCTCGAAAGCAATAGGCTGAACATTTTCTCAAACTGTGATACTCGTGATAAGACTAGAGCTTTAGATAATTCAGGACTAGCTGAAAACTAGTAATACAATTCCATCAATACAGTGTATTAGTAATAGTCTACAACTTCTATGAAACATGTGTTAATGTGTTCCAGAGCTGAATCACATCAAGGTGGAAAATTATTCCATTGGAGGTCAAAATTGTACAGTTTTTGCATCAATATTCTACGTAATTAAGGTCTTGAAGCCCTCAATGGAGCGTCCAAAAATGAATTCATTTAATATTGTTCAGAATCAGAGTCCATGAGAACATAAATAAATAGTGAGTCTTTATCTGAAACAGTGAGTCCAATCCTTAATTTGAATCATGAGCGGGCAGTGAGCTCGTTAGGGCAATTGATAGGCGATGAGGGTTTATAAATAAGAATTCTATATTTATTTCATCTTTTATTCCAATTTGCACATGGAGTGAACAGTATAAACGCAACAGACTGACAAATGATTTCATATAGGCTAATGTATTCTAGATAACTATAAATTAGGTACGGTATCAATAACTGTATCTCCTAGCCTGCTCTCTTTGCTTCCTGCTTAACTTATTGGACTTTTCTCGCTTTATTCGCCTCATTCTTCAACAAGGAATTTCAATGTACCTTTTTTCACTATTTTTTGCTACTTTTTCACTATTTGAAATTTTTTAAGTATATATAGTCTGTCCAAGCAAAGAAGACCCTCTGGCAAGATGGGAAAATATGACTCTAGCTTGGTCAATATTTGTTCAATAATTATAAATTTGCTCTTTCATAATTGTAATAGTAGATCAAATTGTTTCCTACAATTTGAGATCAAATTGATAATTTTTTAACCAATATTGACCGAGCTTGAGTCATTCTCCCATCTTGCTAGAGGGTCTTTTTTGCTTGGACAGACTATACATTGTGAGGTTGCAAAAATACTCAATGAAAGAAGTACTCAAGATCCATGTGTTAACCAGTCACGTCGTGGTATCCTGTTATTTGTCAAGTCAATGCTATACTGGTACAGTACATTAGAAAAAGTTGTAAAGTCGTGGTATCCTGTTATATAATATGTCACATCAGACAGTGGATTATAGAGCAGGAGTAAATGTTTTTAATGAAGTTAATAACACTCAGCTGTCTGGAGTCAAGAAATTTTGGCCCAACTGTACAGACTTGAGGTAGGATTCCCAAGTGGCCGCGCTGCCGCGGCTCTAGCTGCGCTGCCAACTGTATTTCCAACATGCCATTAGGGCGACTAATGCATAATAAATCAATAAATAGTGAATTTCACCCTTTATAAGTAATTTTCAAGCGAATTTCACTATTTATTGATTTATTATGCATTGGTAGCACAAATAATATGGTGAAAATTTATAATATAATATTATGTTAATAGTGTTGTGATGGCTAGAGCAGCGCAGCTAGAGCCGTGGCAGCTCGAGCTGCCGCTTGGAAATCCTACCTTAAGGGGTTTTTTCCTTTACACGACAATGTCCGACGGTCGACCGCAGTCGAACAACCAATCACAGTTTTGCCTTGTCCTTGAGCTTGGACAACAAGAGATGTAATTGGCTACAGCTGTTTGACTGCTGCCGATCGTCGAACCGTGTGTTGTGCAAAGGAAAATGTACACATGGATTGTGAATAGACCTATCCCTATCGTATGCAAATACGATCCAATACTTTCACAAGCTCGGCTGAAACAGTGTTCTCAAACTATCACTTTCATTATTTTGTTATTCTTAAAAAATCTGCATAAAAGGTAAAAAAATGTGAAAATACCGATTCCTGTTGGAGTGTATTTGTATAAGTTTGAAAATATTTCTTAAATAAGACGCCATTCACATTCATTAAATTCTGCTATAACAATTCTAGACCGCTGCTGGGAAGCATGAAAAGGCTGGGTATATATAAAAAATCGCTGAAAAGTGTTGTGAGTAGCCTAAATTCGGAGATATGTTTGTATATAATATTAACTATGAGTTCAATGTATGGTCTTAAAAGAGGTGGAAAAGAAAGAGGGGCGATTCAAGTTTATTTTTTCTTAATTAGATTTTTTAATTAGTATAATTACTTATAAGATAAGCTGAAAATCGAATAGCCTACTTTTCCAAGTTGGTATTGTAAATATCAATTAAATTTCAGAAAAATATGCATAGAACGTATATTATGTATAATTTTAGTTTACATCAGTTGAGATTCCTTGATTTTCTTTACATTAGTGAATTCTTCTATTAGTATGGGGGCAACTGTCATCACATTACATTTTCATGAAAGAAGTTTGGAAAGGGCGTTTCTTTTTGTTTCGACCTGGAGAAAAAGAATATCGATGGCGGTCAGCTCTCACAAAGGTGCGTGACCTGTAATTCAAGATGGCGTCCAAAAATTTCAGAGTTTCACTCTTTTGGCCGTAACTCATCAATTTCTTAAGATATCTTGTCATTTTTTAAAAATTGATCCTCATAATATTATACAGTATAAATTTGCTATATTGAAAATATTTTTCTAGAACATTTGAATCATGAGTATTTTATTAAAAATCACATACAATAAATGTTTCCCAAATATTATCTTATTTTTCACGCACGTGATCAACTCATATAACTATAATCTATGTAACTATTATATAACAACTATTTTTTTATGACTCACTGAAGTTGAAGACTTGAGCCTGCCTTCACTGACGTTGTAGACATTAGTCTAGACTTCATATGTAATTTGAAAGCTGAAAAATTTTATCTGTTCTATGCAATTCTCAGTTTTAATTTTTTTGCCAAACTTCACAGAAATAAGCTGCTTACCAGTCCCTATGTAGACTAGGAAGTCGTCATTTACATACATAATCAATCAGCTGTTGTCCTTGAGCGGAAAGAAGTCCTTTCCATACAAGGACCATCTCTTTCCAAGCGTGGACAGCTGACGCCATCTAGTGAGAGAAAATGCAACTACAATGGACCATCACTTTCTTTGAAACTGCCAGAAATTTGTCAAAAACAAGAAACTTTGTATTGCTATTGTACAATTTAGGATGATTGTACAAAAACTATCATGAGCTTAAACATTTCTGGACTAAGAAAATCGAGTATTCTGATAGTTATTAAGTAATATCCATTTGATTAAATCAAAAAAATTGCGATGCAAACTTTCAATACTTAGCAGTTCAGCTTACTCCAGATTCAGCTCAGCCAAAGCTAGTATAGTAAGTTATCTGGTCTTAGCTGTTCTTAGATTTCATTAATCCTATTTGTTTTGTTCATTCATGAAATTAGATTGATAATATTTATTTGAAGTGTAGCAAATAAATTATACACAACTTGCCCAGGAAGTTTTTTACGGTATTCGGAATTATTCCCAGGCTCGGCAAGCCTCGCCCGGGAAACTATCCTCATACCATAAACTTTTCCTTCCCAAGCTTGTGGCGTAATGTACTATTACTGGCAGACAAAAAAAATTATTTAATTGAATATATGTAAAATTTAAGGGCATTATTCTCATTTAAAATAATATTTTGCAACTTATTAATTATGGATCTTGAAGACAGCTTCCCTCAATAAAAATTGTATAGCATGTCCTCATGGTGAACATTTTGAAAAAACTTCAAAAATCTATGAAAACTATCAAGTAGTTACCAATATATTTAAATGGTCGCCATGCTCGTCATCTTGGTTTTTCGAAATGACAATAACTTTTTATTTCATATCAAAGATGATCTTAGCAACAAGGAAGAAATTATAGGATCAATGATCTATAAAGCTACAAGGAAGAGATTGATATCATTTTCAAGTCTCTAACATCAAGGAAACATCATGATGAAAGAAATAGTTTGCAGATAATATTTATGTGAGTTTAACAAAGTTCAATGAGCAGTTAACCTCTCTTCAGGTCTCTCTGTACTCTTCATTAATAAAGTAAAAGTCTTTGAAATCACATGGTTGTGAAGTTTCTCTAGGTTGAAACAAAGCATAGCTTCTTTTAACATATTAAATGAAGCTATATGAACAAAGAGATTGACACCACCCCTAAACGTTTTATAGAAGCCTTTTTTTGTAAGACTTGACACTCCCCCCCTCCACGACCAGAATATATCATGATTCTAATGTATAAAAACTTTAAAAACTATGTCTAATTGAATTATAATGTTTCTAATTATTTTTGGAAATAAATCATTATGAAATCATGAATAATTGATTTGATAAATTCTCTTACCTACTTGGAATGCAATCTCCTTTCAATTACTTGATTAAAAGCAGACAGATGTTGAGTCGAGGAAAAAACTCATGCCCAGTTTTTCCAAGCACTCTTAAACTTGAGGGACCCTCAAATTTCAAGGGACACTCAAATATTTGAGGGACCCTTAAATTTTGACGAATCATCAATATTATCAGCTGACATTTCCTATAATTTTAACATAGGTAAGTTGAGGGGCCCTCAAACAAAAGTTGAGGGACCCTCAAATTTTGACAAATGCTCAGATAACCAGCTGACATTTTCTTTAAAAAAATTATTAAAGTAATAGGGTTATTTTGTTGACATCTACTTGTCGGTACATTATGAGGTTATGCCATGGAGGTTGTACCTCCTTGGGTTATGCATTTTCCAAATTAGCAAGCATTGAAGTATCTTCATTTATTGTTCAAGGGAGAATCGAAATACTGGAATATATCAGAATATTCATGCCACATTTTATATTGTCTTCATTCATTCAAAAAATACAGAATATCTTGCAAACACTCGAAGTAGGCTATTGCTGGATTTTAGGTTATTGCTTTGAACTGATGATAATATTATTTTGTTTACAACATGAGTAACCAATGAGAATGCAGATATGCTTCAGAAATTTTCAATAAAATGTCAGCTGGAGTAGCGTATTCATCAAAATTTGAGGGTCCCTCAACTTTGGTTTGAGGGCCCCTCAACTCTCCTATGTAAAGAGTACCGGAAATGTCAGCTGTTGATTGAGGATTTGTCAAAATTTGAGGGTCCCTGAAATATTTGAGCATCCCTTGAAATTTGAGGGTCCCTCAAATTTGAGTGTGCTTGGAAAAACCGGGCATAAGTCACTTAGTCGCAATCCGGGACACCAATGCCCGGTTTTTTCAAGCACACTCAAACTTGAGGGACCCTCAAATTTTAAGGGACCCTTAAATTTTGACAAATCGTCAATTAACAGCTGACATTTCCTATACTTTTAACATAGGAGAGTTGAGGGCCCTCAAACCAAAGTTGAGGGACACTCAAATTTTGACAAATTCTCAGATAACCAGCTGACATTTTCTTTGAAAATTTTTTTAAAAGTAATACTGTTATTTTGTTTACATCTACTCGTCGGTACGTTGTGAGGTTATGCATTTTCCAAATTAGCAAACATTGATGTATATTCATTGATTGTTCAAGAGAGAATCAAAATATACCGGAATATATCGAAATATTCATGCCACAATTTATTTTGACATTATTCATTTGAAAAAAATAGCCTACAAAATATCATGCAAACACTCGAAGTAGGCTACTGCTGAATTTTAGATTGTCGCTTTGATCTGATGATATATTATTATTATATAATGATAATAATAATATTATATGATGATAATAATATTATTTTGTTTACATCATGAGTACTGTATGTAACAAAATGAGAATGCACATACTCAGAAATTTTTTATAAAATGTTGGCTGGTTATCGTCTGCCCAAGCAAAGAAGACCCTCTGGCAAGTAGAGGAAATGACTCCAGCTCGGTCAATATTGGATCGAAAATTATTGATTTCGTCTCAAATTGTAGATCAGAATGTTTCCTACAATTAAGATCAATGATTTTTGAACCAATATTGACCAAGTTGGAGTCATTTTCCCATCTTGCCAGAGGGTCTTCTTTGCTTGGACAGAGTATATCTGAGCATCTGTCAAAATTTGAGCGTCCCTCAACTTCCCCTATTAGACCAGGGGCTAGAGGTAGTTGAGTATGCAAAATATGAGGACCGCACTTTCTCAACGGTTTCCTGCTCAGAAAAGCATGCTGATTATGAATCCAGATGTTGCCAGGCGATATTTTGGTGCAACAAGCCCCTACAGCCCATTGTTGTTCACCCACTTTTATCATAGTAAACGCTCAGGAAAATTCAAAATCTAGGTCCTAGAAGGTGAATGAAGACCGGGAAACGATCTCAACTCACTCTGGGCATTACACGTAAAACTTTTATGCGAATTCAACGGATCCTGAGTACCATGTTATACAGAGTGCCCAGAAAACTGTGGAATTTTCGTTACTTTTTCAGTTTTTTGCAATTTACTTTGAAAGGAAACATTATTAAGTGAAAAATAATCATACTAATGTTTTGGGCATAAAATTTACAAGAGAATAGTATCCATCTCATTTTTCTACGATCAATGAGTACCGAGCTATGAATTTTCGAAAAATTGTAAGTTCTCTGTACTAGGTAATATAGTTCAGGCAAATTCGACTTTTGCCTACAAAAAAATTAATGTAAGGCTGGAAATCGTCTCAATCTGCTGTGGGCATCCCAAATAAGTACAATATAAGTTTGCGATGGATTCTGAGGTGTGAATAATACAGAGTGACAAGAAAACAACTGAATTTTGGTTCTGGCTTATAAAGATTTACAGCTTTTTTGCTATTCACACACAAACAAAGCGTCAGATAGAGAATAGATTTCTTACACTTCAAGAATCAAGAATTTTATTAGCCATAAAACATTACAGAAACGTAAGCAAGAGGCTTTGTCATTATTATATCACAGGTAAGTTACATAAAGTGATCAAAACTACGGATAAACGTTGAAATATTCCAAATAGTCATTCACAGAGCGAAACGCTACAGACTTCAGCCAATTATCCACAGTAATACAGAAAGTTCTTAATGGTAACTGTTTGACATCTTCTGGTAATACATTAAACATACGAATATGCAAATACTTGTGACTCTTCAAAGATTTAGTCAATCTAACTATAGGTCTAGTTATATCATTCTTATGTCTAGTGTTGTGTGAATGTACAGTTATATTTTTATTGAAATTTGACAGATTTTTCTTAACAGAGATTAAATTATAATATATATACAAACAAGGCAAAGTCATAATTTTGTGTTGAACAAAAATTCCTTTACAAGATTCATTGTACTTAAGGCCAAAAATAATTCTAAGTGCTTTTTTGCCATATAAAGGCTTTTTTTGAAGAAGATGAGTTGCCCCACAATTTTACTCCATAAATCAAATGAGAATGGAAAAGACCAAAGTATATCATTTTAATTACATCTAGGCTAACACAATATTTCAGTCTTCGCAAGAGAAACAATACTCTAGACAGCTTTTTACATAAATTCTCTAAATGGTGGTCCCAACTGAGTTTACTATCTAGGTACATACCTAGTAGTTTTACAGGTTTGAAGAAATCATCATTCAAGTTCAGATTACCAGTACTTACATTATTGTTGAGAGAAAATATTATTTGCTCTGTTTTGCTCTCGTTCACCTTAAGTAAGTTGGCATTGAACCACACCTTAGACTCATCTATAGCTCTTTTAAGTGAATCCTGAACAGTTCTTACATCAACATCATTATGTACCAGAGTAGTATCATCTGCATATAATATTGAAAAGACAGAAACATTTTTAGCAAAGTCGTTGACAAAAAATAGAAACAAGAAAGGGCCAAGGACTGATTCTTGAGGCACCCCTACAGTCACATCAAGGAAATTTGAGTTTGCACAATTCAGGCTAACCATTTGTTTCCTATTTTCCAAATACCCAAGTAGCAAAATAATATTGTCGGAATATTGTAATGAATATCTTCACAACATATATGAATATCTTGTGAATGTTTATCAATATCTTTAATGTATTGTGACAATATAATTATGAAACAATCAACATTTTTTTCACTATATTGTAGCAATGTTGATAGATGTTGGTAAGATGTTTCATCAAAATATTGAAAAACATGGACAACATATCAATAAGATGTTGGTACATGTTGGTAAGATATTCTATCTAAATATTGGGCAATATTGAAGAATATCAGTAAGATGTTGATAGATAATATAGCAGCAACATTGCCGTATATATATTGTTGATATATTGGAAAATATGTTTAGAAACATCTAAATTATATATTCCCACAATATTGCATGAATATTTATCAATAAATTCATTATATTATGAAGATATATTTAAGAAACCTTCAAAATTTTCCCACAATATAATAGGAATATTGGTGAATGTTGGGAAGATGTTTCATTGAAATACATTCACCAAATATTGATAAATTGTTGCTTGAAATTATTGAGACAATATTAGCAGAATCCAAAATTAACTATATTCTTTGTAGAATATACAGAGCGTCAGGAGACTCAGGAATACAGTGATGTGGGAAATATCAAGGGTTCAGTGATTGATTTATTCGAATAAAAATAGTAATTATGATATAAAATTTCAATCCATATTCGAATACAATATTAAATACCACACAGTAGATACAAAAATATCAATTCATGAAAGAGTGTCAAAGAGACAGCCTTCTATTCTAAACAAAAAAATTATAAAATTACAAAAAATATAAAATGATAAATTGGAAATAATTTTTTTCTCCATCATAATCCTCGCCTCGCGGTTCTTCATAACTGATGATGATTCCTGGTTCCTGAAAAAAAGAAATGAAAAAAATAGCAAACAAGAAAATGAAAATGAAAGACAAGAATATGAAAGTAGCATACCATACAAAGCAGAAAATAGATGATAGGTTTGTTTCTCTTTTATTAAGAGTAGTAGACTCCATTAAACATGAAGAGATAAAATTTTCTAAGAGCACACATAAAATAAAGAAATTATGATAGGCTATGTCTTGTACAGTAAATTCCTTTCTTGTCCATAAACCCCTGTTTCAGCCAACCACGACGTTTGGACGTCCGGTTTTTTGTCGTCCTTGGTTCTCTGTGCAAAAATCAATCGTTCAACTTCAAAGTGATAGGAATAGGGTTCCTCTCATTATTGACCAATCATAATCCTCTTCTTGTAGATTCTTCAGTAGTGAATGATGATTATAGTTTGATCCTGAAAAAAGAAATGAAAATAATTGAAGAAATAAATAGGTATAATATGATAATTTAATTGTGAAAAAAGTTATTCTTCTAAAACTCATGCATACCCTACAAATCAGGATCTATAAAGGAGACAGAATAGACGAAAGAAACAGTTTTGAACTAGGTTTTTGTAAGGATGAATAGGGGTTTATAATCTGGAATTTCGGGAACTTAGCCTGTATCAGCCTAGGACAATTGAAACGTAGCTTATACTATGTACAAAATCAATTTGATCAATGACTTCCCAGAAAAGAGCTACAATAAGTTGATAAGTAGCCTACAATACCGTAATAATTATCGTATTAGCATAGACTGAGTATGGGCTAGTGGTCAGCTATTAGATACCGTGCTTCTGCTTACCTTCTCGGACCTCTTCAAGTTCAGAACTGACTGTTGGTGTTGGAAAAGAAACAGAAACTTTCAAACTCAACAGCTCAACAGTCATTTGTGTTGGGTGTTGGCAGTTAGGGTAATATAGTCCGACCAAGCAAAGAAGAGCCTCCGGCAAGATGGAAAAATAACTCCAGCTTGGTCAATATTTGTTGAAGAATTATAAATGTGGTTTTAATAGTAGATCAAATCGTTCCCTACAATTTGAGATCAAATTGATAATTTTTGAATCAATATTGACCAAGCTGGAGTCATTTTCCCATCATGCAAGAGGATCTTCTTTGCTTGGTCAGACTATAGAAAGAGAATACGCAAAGAAAGAGGGAGAGAGAGTCTAGTGAAAGCAAGAATAGGTTACATTTCTCCTCTCTATTCAAAAGAAGCAGATGCCAAATGAAGGCCAAAAGACACTGGGTTTCCTTTTTCTTCTTCCTCTATTTCTTATTATTATTCTTCCTATTGACTTATTCAAGATAAACTATTCTCTTCTCTTGCACACGCACCTTCGCACTGTTGTTTCTGAAATTCTGAGAATTTTTTTTGGAGAACAGAGCGGGAATTTCGAAAATTGAAATAAAATCCCTAATTCACTAAACCACCTTTCTTGCTTCTAAAAGTTGAAGATTCGAATTCTGATCAACCAATAATCAGATTTATGGATGGGAGAATAGCAATTGAAAATTTAACTTAGGCTACATATCGAGTGTTTGAGTATAGAAATCATTGAAAATCTTCTTTCTTGTTAAGGCTCAGCTGTAGAGACGCCATGATGGATGTTTATCCCCATAAGCGCAATGTTAAACTTGAACCCATATAACTCCTACAATTTTCATAGGAAAGTTACAGCTGATATCTCATTTTAAAGGTCTATTCATCCTCTAACAGATTTGCTTTTCAAAAAATGCATAACTCACATGATTTTTTCAAATTACTTACTATAAGGACATATACTTTGCCATTTTTTCCTGAAGTTTAGGATAAAGATATAAATAATTTAAAAAACACGATCGATCCGTCCAGTTTTTCTCTAATAAAATGATTTTTTTCAAAAAGATTCGTTCATAAATGGGGGTTTTAAATGGATTCTCCCTAAGCAATGTTTTGCAATTCGGTTGCTGTTCATATCACTAGAATATCAACATTTCTAGAGACAGTACCTTGACAGAAGACTCAGGCACGCACGAGGGCCTACACGCGCCGCGCAGGCGAACAGGTAGCTGAATTTTGACTCAATGGAAATGGCTTCAGACGAAACATTCGTTTCTTTGGGTTATTCACAATGAAAAGAAGAGAGGTCTGGACTGAACAACGTTGAAATGTTGACCAAATAAATGCATATTTTCGTCTCTTCGAAAGTAATATAACTTAGTCTAGCTTCAGTTGGAGAAATTATGAACTTCAGAGCTCGTTCCTCACGTTCAAATATGATATAAATCTCATCTCAAATTTCTCAAAGTTTTTTTTAAGTACAATGTTTTTTCATGTCGCCTATATTTCCTGTAGTTACATACCATTTATGTAGAAATAAGCATAAACGTCGCCTCAACCCATTTGAATAAATGAAGCAAGGCACATGCTAGAGTAGAGACAGCGGTGGCTGCAGACTCTGCAGCTTTGCAACTGCGCACTAACAAGTGGCAGCCAAGTGATATTTAATGATTTGGGAAGCCTATGGAATGATTCTCAAAACTGTACTAAATGCTTAAAACGTTACATATAAAAAATTAGAATATTTGCTAAAACACATTACACACTAAGGACCCTTGCTAAAACATATCAACAAATAATATTAAATACATGCAGAAAACTCATAAGAGAACAATGGAAAACGAAAATAATGTACCGATGATACGAGTACATGATTAGAAACTTGATTTCAGAATCGAGTTTCTACTGTATTCTGTGTTTTTCGGATCAACCCTTCAAAATTCAAGATTTTCCAATTATCACTTTCGGATCATTTTTTCTAGTGAGAAACATTCGGCTGAAAAAGAAATTTGGACTTTTAACCAAGAATTTTTACCATATTTAAATGAAAATTGTGTTGAAAATACCAAGTGCTATGCCTGTTCTTTCTTACCCATGTGTTTTTGCCAATAGATTAATAAATGAATAAATAATTGATTGATTCTTTCTATTTATTTGACCCTTGTTTACTACTTGACTGAAGAGCTGAGAATATTGCAATAGTTCAATAATATTGTAATCAAATATAAATATCAAAGACAAAAGTGAATAATGTGCTTGATGAATTACGAAATACTATTTTCGCCACACTTCACAGAAAGAAGCTGCTTACCGGTCCCTATGTAGACTTGAAAGTCGTCATTTACATACGCAAACAGTCAGCTGTTGTCCTCGAGCGGTAAGACTTCCTTTCCATGCGGGGACTTTCTTTCCGTGCGTGGACAACAGCAGCTGACAGGATTAACGTAGTAGTTATCAAGCCGTCCGCTAGATCGGGTGACAGTGCACCTTTTTAACCTATTCAGTTATCAGTTTGAATCAGCAATCGCTATAACCTCATTCAGATTGAATTGATAATCGTGAAGTATTGATTAAATGAAATTTGATTGATAATGCTTATCTGAAGTGAGGCGAAAAGAAATATACGCAAACTCGCCTAGGAAGTTTGTTTACGGTATTCGGAATTATTCCCAGGCTCGGCAAGCCTCGCCCGGGAAACTATCCTCATACCGTAAACGTTCACTTCCAAGGCTTGTGGCGTAATGTACTATATCCAAATACAGGAATACAGTATAATTTAGGAGGTGGTTGCTTCATAAGGGTTTGGAAGGCCGCTAATTCCATATGATGGTTTGCTGGTTTGTATTGCAAAATGAATTGGGAGGAATGCATTTACGGGAGTTTTTCGTAAAAACTACCACATTTAAAAACTACTTCATTGATGAGCCCTTTAAAATCCAATTAGTTCTGGGTGAGGCAAACTTGTTTTGGAGAGAAGGACTAGCCTACACTTCTTGACATAGACACGATTTCTATTGTTCAATTTCTTATTCATACTTTTTCAGTCGACCCATTTCGCTCTCCTACTATCCCGAATGAACGCTCTCACTCCACTCACTCACACACATACCAGAGACACTGTACTCTTTCTAGTCTCTCACCAAAATGGAATTAGTTCGATTGGAGCTCGCCAGATTTTTTTTCCAACGTTTTGGAAATTCATCGTCTGTACACCCGACCCTTAACAATCTACGTGAATCAATCTACAGCCCAGTAAAACCTGAAAAGAACACATGTGTTGAAAACGAATTCACTGCTATTGAAAACTAATTTTGATTCCCATTTTCAAATATATCCGTAGTTTAAAAGGATAACTCATCCATTTTTCAGGTTGAAGTGGATTATTTACAGGACTTTCACATAGATTTGTCAAATTTTTTCAGAGTTTTATTTTTTCGAAAATCATCTCATCTTGTAGCCTACTCGATAGACTGAAATGATTTTTTTTAGAAGTATTACTGAGGAATGTTCAATTGGATTTTGAGTCCTCCATTGATTGATGTTGAAGAAATAATAACTTGCTAGAAATAAGGCTGTTTCTACTATATTTGGACTGTGCGTGAATAGATTTCTCAAAGAAATGTTTTTTTTACCATAATAACACTTTTTATCCACTACTTGAAATGTTTTTTATGATAAATTCCCTTCTCATCTGACCGATTCATTCGATCACCGTTTCTTGAATATACATGCATGTATAATTCTATTTTATGTGAATCAATGGAAGTAAAATTATTGGTTATGTAAATAATTTACGGTTCACACTGTCTTGTAGGCTATGGACTATAGCTTCGCCTACCAGCAGAGGGCTACCGTACTAGAAATCGATCCTATTGTTTAAAAACATAGACAATTTTTTTAATATTATATTTTGTTTCAAGAAGAAATTGATACTACGGAACTAATCATCATACATCTTTATTCTACTCACTTCGAAGAGAACCTGAAATTATAATATCCAAGTATTCCCATTTCATTTTTAACTCAGTTACTCACTGACTGTACTATAGGTACCGGTACTGACTAACTATATAATCACCAGAAATCAATGAAACTTTGGTGATTTCATTTTTTTTCGTTACCACTAAACCACTTGATAGTTTAAGTCTTCTCCTTGCAGAATGTTCTCCATGAATAGCTCTGCAATAATAATTGAGGGAATTCGTCTTCAAGACGCATAATTAACAACATAACAAGTTGAAAGGATTTTTTTAGAAATTAGGTAAATGTTTTCAGACGTGATCGTCCGTCAGAGAAAAATCGGAAGTGATATTTATGCATTCAATAGATGAAATTTTCAGCTTTCCAATTATATACGAGTATTAACAAAGCGTGTAGGTTCATTAATTATTGTGTCTATATTGTGATAGAAGCGCTCGCGCAAGTCGCGTTGTATCTGAAAATGCCAAAAATTCTATTTCATTTCAAGGAAGTGGGAGAAAATAATTTTCTCATGAATACTCCATAACAAAAGCATGTGACTGGTGTTAATCTATTTGTTTAATCTCAATCATTAGGATAACATGCGTGCTTAGCTAACAAACGCGTGCTCATCCTAGCCTATATTTATGAGCAGATGATTTCTTGATCCATGACGAGCTACTGAGTGTAACATTCACTGGGTTTGGTCACCGACATGCAGTCTAAAATAATAGAACATCTTGTGAACTATGTAGAACATCCCAGTGAACTATATTTATGCTCAGCAATTTTTTTTTTGTCATTTCATTAGTGATAGCCTGTTATTCATTGATTCATTATTTTTTGATTCATTAAGTGAGGTGTAGACGACGATTCAAGACGATTCAAGACGACGATTTTGCATTTCTCTTTATGTTTGTTTGTTCCGCATTCACGACAAAACGCGTCTATATATTCTGATGAAATTTGACAGGAATGTTCCTCTTGAAATTGCGCGTCGATGTATATTTAAGGTTTCTTGAAATATAGCATTTTAAGAATAATATGAAAGTAAAAGTAATTACCTCCATGCTAAAATATTACTATACATTTATACTTCTGAACATGGGAAAATTCACACTATCGAATTATTCATGATGAACCAGCTGTCGAGTTTATTATTAATTGCATTCAATGACGCATGCAATTAATGAAACTTGAAACTCAACATAAATAAGTATTCCCTTCAGGAATAATGCCCCATCCATGGGTGACTTAGTGAGGTCTACTGTTCACAGAAGTACTATAGTGATATAGGAAGGTTTTCTACAGTATATGGGTCTACATTCACTGACTATTCGGACTATCATTTCGATCGTTTACAGTACACTGACAATCAGCTGACAGATTTCAAATGTCATTTATAAGCATGCAGGTTTGCAGCTGTTTTGGACTGCCGGTTTCCTCATCCACTCACAGTTTTTAATTGGTACAGATTAAATTGTTCTTACTGATAGTAGATGCAGGCTCTAACAAGCTTAGAAGAAATGAAGTACCCACAGAAGACAAAATTAACTAACTTTACTTATATAGGAATCGTAATGTTCCATTGATATGCGGAAGTTGAGCGTTGAGCGTGATATATGGTACAACTTCAATAAGAAATGATGTGATTTTTGTATTGAGCTCATCCATATTCTGAGCTGACTCTAGGTGGAAACATACAGTTTGTACTATAGAACCTCAATCTCGGTTTCACTTGTGTATTAAAAGTATGACTTTGCTTCTTTCGCTAGACTACAAATCCCTCAACAGAAAAAAATCAGAGAGAATCATTTGTTTGGCTATAGGCCTGTAGGGGTGGAAAGTGGGTTTATTTTTTGGAATGTAAAAAAAATTACAGTCAAGGCTTCTCCTTTGTCAGCGAGAGGACTAGCTCGTAGTTCAAACAGTGAGCTAAAGAATACCTTTTGTATATAGCTCAATGAGTTCAAAGAACTTCTATTCTACTATCATAGCTACAGTTATAGCTACAGCTATTATAGCTACAGCTATTATAGCTACAGCTGTACAGGTCAAGAAAGCTCTGTCACCCAATCATTCCCTCTCTCTCTTTCTCTCACACCCTCTCTCTCTCACACACACACTCTCTCACTCACTCTCTCTCTCTCACACACTCTTTCTCATAATCACTCTCACTCACTCACTTGCTCCCTTTCCATCATTCTCTTACTCAAAAGTCTTTCATTTTGTAAGTCAAACTACTCAACCCTACTGACTCATAGTACGGTAACTTACTAGAAGTGTAAACATTATTTGTATCTCTATTTGTATTTAATATTATTTGTATCTCATAACATTATATGTTTCTCTATTAGGCTATAGATATTAGCTCTAACATTCAAACGATTTTATACCACCAACAATACTAACTTTGCTGGTGGCCCCCCTAACCCCTTCCGTAATTACTTCCATGTTGAATAATACATTCTTCTTCTATAATATAATCATATTATTAACGTTTCTAAGAAACTATTACAATTTAGAGCCAGATTTCCACTCTATTATCTTACCTCAAAAACGTTTTTACACATATTTGAATAGAAAAACTAGGTACCTATTGTAAAAATTACAGATCTATTAAATATCAGACTCGGTTGTTACACCATAATGAATAACTTACTTAGTGAGCTGAAACCGAAGTGCAGCAATACTTTACCGGTACTTTAGATTCAATCTATCAGAGATTGATTGATAACGTTTCAACAACCGAAACTAGTATCTCAATATCTAATAATGAATTATATCAGGAAAAATTGGAAAAATAATATCACCTGTATGATATTGCTGAGCAATATTCATATGATATATTTATGTAATTCTATATTGAGCCAAAGTTTTATTGATAATAACTGAATATTGCTGAACAATATTAACCTAATATATCTTTGGATATTGCAAAAATTTCATTCCAATATTGCTACAACATCATCATGGAAATATCTTCTATAATGTTGCTGAATATTGTGGCAATAAGGAGACAATATTTTTTTGCTGCTTGGGTAACTTTTAATTAGCATGAGCTCCTTATATATTATACCATACTTTTCCAGTTTTTTGCAAAGTATTGAGTGAGAGACACAATCAAATGCCTTACTTAGGTCTAATAATAGAGATCCCACTGGTTGCCTTAATTCAAAGCCATTCAAAACATATTCAATAAGTTTCTCAACTGCATCAACAGTACAATGATTTGGTCTAAAGCCAAACTGATGAGGATAAAACAGTTGGTTTTCAACAAAGTATTCATTAAGTTGAATAACAATACATGTCTCAATGACTTTACTATAGGTACAATTGCAATAGGCCTGTAGTTGTGGGGTTCATTAGGATCACCCTTTTTATAAACAGGTGTAACTTTTGTAACTTTCAAAAAGTCAGGAAAGACTCCTTCACTAAGAATAGAATTTACAATATAAGTGAGTTCAGATATAAAAACATCAACTACATTTTTTAACAAATAATTTGACATACAATACACATCCTCAGATTTTGAGTGGCTCATTCTATTTATTATAAAACTAATCATTGATTCATCAACCTCCTTGAATTTGAAATTTTGGCTATTCAGATTACTATTGGTACTATTATTTATCCTAGCCAATAACATTCCCAAGAGATTCGTGTCAAATTCAACCCTTTATCTTGAACAAGGACCGAGCTTTGATTTAAATAGTGGTATTTTTGAGTAAACTAATACTTCACCTACTTTTCCAGTTTGTCATTTATCTTTTGTATGATGAGTTAGGAATGTGTATTCAGCAAGATACCTCCGGAGACAATCATTGTCTGTGGTATTTGGGCTCAATTTGTGTAACATAATCTCCTCTATTATTATTTGGTATTAAATGGAATGATAATGATACAAAATGAGCCAAAATGTGACTTTTTGCAATCAATGACTTCCACGACCCATTTAAACGCAAATAGTACCTACTGTCTTTTTTAGTGCATTTCATTTGAAAAAAATGCACTATTGGTCTTGACCGGATAATCGCAAATACATGATGCGATATATTTTTTACACGTTTCCGAGCCCCTAGAACACGGATCTGATGTCCGTTCAAATTCATATATCTATATATATATATATATATATATATATATATATATATATATAAATATCATATATATAAATATATATATATATTTATTTATATATGTTCAGATTTTTGTTAACACGATAACTCTCGAAGGGCTTGTCGGAGAGCGACCAAATTTTGCACAAAAATCATTAGTGTTAATATCTCGGTCAAGTTCGTTAACCAGCCAAATTGGTCCAAGGGTAGGGGAAAAAATTAGGGGATGAAAATTTTGAAAAATCACTACAAATCGACCAATAACTTGATCGTTTTGAAAATTGGTGTGTATAATACCCTTATTATGCCCTACAATTTGAGTCATCAACGAAAAAAATCCAATCAAAAATGGCGGAGAAAATGGCGAATAATATACCGAAAATTGTGTTTTTCATGGGTTTTTCAAAAACGGCACCTTTGAATTCATACCCTGAATAGCTCATTATAAGTCATAAGATTTGAGCCATCATAGAATTGCATTTGAAATGCACTCTTTCCGACCGCCAGCTGCTGGAGCGAATTTTTTTTTGATATGATAATGAATTAAAAGCACTCATAGTACAGTGCAATTAACTCGAACCTCAACATCCAAAGAGAAAAGACGATTCCTACGCCAACTTGTTGTATAAAACCCCTTTATTGTTTGGTAAAAAGTTACACCCCTATGAGCGTCGGGTTTTTGGCGGAGGGGGAGTGAAAGGTGCAGAATTTTAGTCTTTTGTGAATTGTAGCCGAAGCAAGCGTCGGACAAAAACATTTCATTCATGTTTTTTCTAGAGAACAAAATTTGGAAGAGATTGAGACCAATCACAACTCTGTATCATCAATCGTTTCCAAGTTAAAATTTTTTGAAAACTCCATATTTTTTTCACAGGAATTATTCCGTTACTTTGAAAGTTTGTAACTTTGAATTGGAAACTCTTGCATCCGTATATAAAAATCCCTCTCGGCGAAATTCATTTCTCTTCAATTTGAGACCAAATTCACCCTTCTATGTTCAGTGGTTCATGTGCTACAGCGATTTTAAAAAACCCTTAAATCCCCAAAATCCCCTAAAATTACATTTTATCATATAAAAAAAATATTAAAAATTTTCGGATTGGCTCATACTTCTAGATTCCGTTTCTTGAGACCCTAGACTCTCATGAAAATCGTTTACACGACCAAGACTGTCATAGGATTCATGGGGGTTGGTCAAAAGCATCCCTTCATCTTTAATCATTTATATTCCCCCATAACTTTTGATTGGTACGTCGGATTCTATCGTTCAATAGCTCATCATTTTCTACTCATCACGGCGGTATAAATTCATGTATTATAATCGAAATTCGGTGAAAAATCCAGAACTCAGATTTAAATGATACTCTTGAATAATACCTGCACATTGAAAATTCCAATTTTTCACATTTCAATGCTCCCAATCGGAAAGTTGTAAACGGAAAAATCTGAAACTACCATGAAATGTAGAGAAAATCTTCCTCTTTCTAATGGTTACTATGAGAATTGCGAGACCTTCGACATAAGAAGGTACACAACCGGTTTTTATCACACTTTTTCTGATAAATTCGCTCATTTTTTGAATTCTATTGAAATTTCTCTAACAATAAGCATTGAACGAGAAATTTTCATATACCATCTTTTAGAGGATCAACCACTCTACATTTCTAGACCAAGAGCATAACTCTATCGCCAATAATTACCGAGTTACAATATGAATGAATTATGTGTAATTTTTCAACAATTGAAAACGCTGATTTTCCAACAATGTTATCATGAGGAATTAATTGAAGAATCATGATGAATCTTATAAGATATTAAAGATTTTTCTACAACTTGAGACCAAATTCATATTTTTTGAACAATTATTAAATGAGCTACGTATATTTTTTAAAAAAATCGTCGTCTTCTTAAGCTCAACGAAGCGTTTCAATGTATCATTCATAGTGTGTGGGGCGCCTCTCAGAGTGAGCTCTGAACTCGACAGTTGGTTTGAAAAATGGATCTAGCTAATTCTGTAATTGTTCCAAAAATGTGAATTTGGTCTCAAATTGTAGAGAAAAATGTACTCTTTGATACTATATATGATTCACAATATTTCTTGGATAAAACTTTGATAAAAACATTGTTGTAAAATCAGCTATTGCAATTTTTTCTCATTTTTGATAATTTATTCATCTGTAACTTTGTAACTAATGAAGGTAGAGTGGTGTTCTTGGTCTGAAAATGTAGAGAATTCTGCTCTCTATAATGATTATGGAATTATAAGCCAATCCGAAAATTTTTAATATTTTTTTTTATATGATAAAATGTAATTTTAGGGGATTTTGGGGATGTAAGAGTTTTTTAAAATCGCTGTAGCACATGAACCACTGAACATAGAAGGGTGAATTTGGTCTCAAATTGAAGAGAAATGAATTTCGCCGAGAGGGATTTTGATATACGGATGCAAGAGTTTCCAATTCAAAGTTACAAACTTTTAAAGTAACGGAATAATTCCTGTGAAAAAAATATGGAGTTTTCAAAAAATTTTAACTTGGAAACGATTGATGATACAGAGTTGTGATTGGTCTCAATCTCTTCCAAATTTTGTTCTCTAGAAAAAACGTGAATGAAATGTTTTTGTTCGACGCTTGGTTCGGCTACAATTCACAAAAGACTAAAATTTTGCACCTTTCACCCCCCTCCGCCAAAAACCCGACGCTCATAGGGGTGTAACTTTTTACCAAACAATAAAGGGGTTTTATAGAACAAGTTGGCGTAGGAATCGTCTTTTCTCTTTGGATGTTGAGGTTCGGCCTTTTTTTGAACTAATTGCACCGTACTATCAGGGTAGTGGGATTCTTAAATTTTGATCAAATTAAACAAGTGATATTATGCATTTCAACCATCTTCAAGAGCTTGAAACAATGAGCTATAGTTTGCCAAGATCTGTTAACAGTTTCACGAAAGTTGCGGGGGTCCTTAACAAATTATCCTTGAAATTATTCTTCCTACTAGTAATAGCCTGAATTCAGGACGGTATGGTGGTTATTATTTCACTCCTTTTTGATATTGTCTTGTTGTTAGTGAATATAGTGAATTGTTTCCCGTCTATGGAGAAATAGTAATTTTTTCCATTACACTAACTGATTAACTGATCTAACTGAAGTCGTTATTAAGAGGTGTTCTGCACCGTCACTTTGTTACGGAAACTGGCTTATGGTTGAGAGGATCAACATGCTTACCACATGTTTGCTACCTCTATCCGGGTTGATTTTTTTTTCGCTTGCTCTATGGTCTGTTCGGGCGAGGAGGTCATTGTGGCGGGGTGACTATGGCTTGATCAGTGTTGGTTTGGGGACTGCGGGTTCTGTCTTGGATTTTGGGAGACATTCTGATCTACAGTATAAGAGTTTATGGCTTTTGGGCTGAAGTCGTTTATGGTATGGTATGGGCAGAATTTATGGAATTGGCCGGGCTGAAGTCGTTTCCTCGTCTTGCCGGGGTGTCTTATTTTTAAGGGGTAGGCCCTTCATGGGCTGTTTATGCATTGACAAACAAACGAACAAAGATGGTAGTTATTTTATCAAAACATATTCTTGGAAACATATTACAGTGGAAACTCAAATACAAGAAAATAGAGACTTATCTTCGGAGGTTAATAGTGGAAATATTGTCTTTTTTGTTGTGCAAAGTAACATATTAACAGCCCTTACTCAGGAAATATACTAGATATATGAAACCTTTTTGGTCTCGAATTGTGAATGAAAAAATCATCTACAGAGGGATCTTGGAATACACATTTCTAACTCATCATACAAAAGATAAATGACAAACTGAAAAAGGTGAAGTATTAGTTTCTCTCAAAAATACCACTATTCAAATCAAAGCTCAGTCCTTTTTCAAGATAAAGGGTTGAATTTTGACGCAAATCTCTTGGAAATGTTATTGGCTAGGATAAGTGTAAGAAATCTATTCTCTATCTGACGCTTTGTTTGTGCGTGAATTGCAAAAAAATAAAAACAAAACCAAAATTCAATAGTGTTCTTGTCACCCTGTATTATACACACCTCAGAATCCATCGCAAACTTATATTGGACTTATTTGAGATGCCCACAGTAGATTGAGACGATTTCCAGCCTTACATTAATTTTTTTGTAGGCAAAAGTCGAATTTGCCTGAACTATATTACCTAGTACAGAGAACTTACAATTTTTCGAAAATTCATAGCTCGGTACTCATTGATCGTAGAAAAATGAGATGGATACTATTCTCTTGTAAATTTTATGCCCAAAACATTAGTATGATTATTTTTCACTTAATAATGTTTCCTTTCAAAGTAAATTGCAAAAAACTGAAAAAGTAACGAAAATTCCACAGTTTTCTGGGCACTCTGTATAACATGGTACTCAGGATCCGTTGAATTCGCATAAAAGTTTTACGTGTAATGCCCAGAGTGAGTTGAGATCGTTTCCCGGTCTTCATTCACCTTCTAGGACCTAGATTTTGAATTTTCCTGAGCAACTACTATAGATAAAAGGGGGTGAACAACAATGGGCTGTAGGGGGTTGTTGCACCAAAATATCGCCTGGCAACATCCGGATTCATAATCAGCATGCTTTTCTGAGTAGGAAACCGTTGAGAAAGTGCGGTCCTCATATTTTGCGTATTCAACTGCCTCCAACCCCTGGTCTATATGTTAGAAGTATAGAAAATATCAGCTGTTAATTGATGATTCGTCGAAATTTGAGGGTCCCTCAAGTTTGAGTGAGCTTGGAAAAACCGGGCACAAAAATTTTACAATTTGAAAAACATCGATTGTTCAATTCAAAAATTATTAATCAATTCAATTAATGCATCATACTTACATTCAATATTATTCAAATTTTAAATAGGCCTACGGTATTCACGTTCAATATTACAATAATTATTATAATATTATCATTGCATCTTCCATTCTAAATCGTAGAGTAATAAGTTGTGCGGCAGGCGACTTGATTCCTCAAGTCCCATCATGCCTTCAAGTATTTCTGCTGTCCGTTCCGAGCTTGTAGGATTATAATAATATTATATTAGTATATAGGATTATAAAATATTAGCATAGCTTCCTTTAATATGTTAGAGGGGGCTATGTTATCAGCTAGGATTGCGTTTACAGTCAAGAAATACAAATGCATTACTTGATTTCAGGGGGAACGCGGGGGAACGGCGTTCTCATACCTTTTTTCCAAAGAAAAAAAACACAGACAATACTAATATAAAATCAGAAACAATGATTTTTACGTCCATTTTTTTATCTGTTATTTTCACTGTAGACACTTATTTTAAAACAGTTAAAATTCAAAGTTTAAGAGAAGACAAACATGATGAAATAGTACATTACGCCACAAGCCTTGGAAGTGAACGTTTACGGTATGAGGATAGTTTCCCGGGCGAGGCTTACCGAGCCTGGGAATAATTCCGAATACCGTAAACAAACTTCCTAGGCGAGTTTGCGTATATTTATTTTCGCCTCACTTCAGATAAGCATTATCAATCAAATTTCATTTAATCAATACTTCACGATTAACAATTCAATCTGAATGAGGTTATAGCGATTGCTGATTCAAACTGATAACTGAATAGGTTAAAAAGGTGCACTGTCACCCGATCTAGCGGACGGCTTGATAACTACTACGTTAATCCTGTCAGCTGCTGTTGTCCACGCGCGGAAAGAAAGTCCTCGCATGGAAAGGAAGTCTTACCGCTCGAGGACAACAGTTGACTGTTTCCGTATGTAAATGACGACTTTCAAGTCTACATAGGGACCGGTAAGCAGCTCTTCCTGTGAAGTGTGGCGAAAACATATTTATGTTGAAGCTTTGGAGCATATTTTAAGAAAATGTCGAGTAAAATTAAGTGAAAGGAAGTGAATTAATTTTTTGTTACCTACCTTGACGTTACCCATTAATAATGTTTAGTTCCATAACAATTCTTTAATTTGGTTTTCCTTAAATACTGAATTTTTCATAAAAAGTTGTTATTCTAGCATGATTTTATTCTTAACTAGGATGTTTTGAAACTTTAAGGAAAATTTAGACCTAATATGTTAATTTTAAAGTGTTGTTAAGGTGCCAGCTCCAAAAAGGCTTTGTCATTTTTATGTCTTTAAAATTGGATAATGAGTTTTATGAAAAAAAGCTACAAAATATTGCTCATATACATACTGCATTTTTTGCAAAAAAAAACGACTTACTGTATTTGCCGGCCTGGTTGGCGCAGTGGGCTGGGGCGTCACAACCTTCAGTCCGCTAGCACTACTGCCAGGTCATGGCTATTTTCCACCTCATCAATCACCTTCGCACTCTTTATTCATTACCCACGCACAAGCTAAAATGCTTATGCGGCCATCATCAGCAATATAAAAACGCTCCAATGTAAGTATGATTTTTTTAAATCTTCCGGCGAAGGGCCCCCGGACTCTCTTCATCTGGGGGTATGGAATACCCCCAAGACATCCCCCTTGAGCCAGTTCCCTTACCTTTTCTGTCAGATAACATTCCAAGAAACTTTAGAGTTTTTCTGATGTTGATGTTTGTTGTTTGTAGCACGATCAGATAGAAAATTATCGTTTGTTGATTGACCTTTCTCAGATTATACAAAAATAGAAGAGTACTGTATGTGGATGAAGATCCTTCAGGGAATCATGAACAGGCTATCATTAATAAACTTGCTGTTGCTGTTGAATCAAAGAAATCATTTTCTCAGATTGTCCTCACGTTTGAGTTTACCGCCGCTTGATCACTGCCCATTAAAATAATGGTAGTAAACCTCCCTGACGTCTCACGTGGAGTAACAGTCAGCTGATTCTTGATAGAGTGCCAGCTGCCAGGAATTCAAATCACAACATAACCTAACATTTATAATCATTGTTTTTGCCTGGTATTCTTTTTCATTTCAAGCAGAAATATTTTATAAATAAATGATTTACTCTTAAGGATGTATAATGAAGACCTTCCTTAAGCTCATCAGTAAATGACAACAAATCATATGGTATCACGGTATGTAATAGGCCTAATCACAATCATTACTTGCCGAAATTGCCTAAATTTTCATTAAGCTATAAAATTTAGCTTTGTTATGATAAGCGTATCAATTAATCATTATATAACTTACAGAGTATCGAGTAATTTATTCAAAAAGTGTTTTTTCAAGGCTGGCAATCTTTTATTTTTCTTGTTGAGAATCTCAACTTCCACAATCTTCTTCATTTTTGTCAAGTGTAAATATTGGTCTGAGACTCTCGATTCATTCGATGATAATAATGAGAAGTGATAAAGTGACGATTAGTGGCCCAGCAGTTCAATATGCATTTTCCATTAACTTAATCTTATAGATAATCAAAATTATTTCAAGTTAAACAAATGAGAGGAGGCAATTATTTTCCTACGCCTTATCTAAGCTTTTCTCAAGTTATGTGTTCGTAAATACCTGATTATAAAATGTTACCCAATAAGAAGAAATGACTTGCATTTATGTCTTTTCAGTTCTTGTTCTGCTCTCATGACCTTCCTAAAAATAGTAACACCTTATCAGTGCGATAAGAGTAAAGAAGTAGCGAAGTGTTTTTGTGCATTCGGATATTATACAAGAACCTTATTGCTTATGCTTAGTTCTTCATATCAAAGAAAGTCTGTAAGTATTATTCTGTCCTCATTCATTTCAATGTTAACGTACTCTCATATTGGAAATAACCCATGTAGGCTATATGAATAACTGTTTACTTGTCAAATTAATTAGTTGCGTAGGCTACTGTAACGGTAACGTTCTTAAGTCATATCCTGCAATTGAGTAATTTTACTCATAACCAAGCTATAACACATTAACTGTTTCAAAAATAAACTCTAATATTTTGAGTTAAATTTTTCTAGTCAGTTCAGTCAAGAAATTACTTGTTGCAATTTTGGCAGGACCATGAAAGTAGCTGTGATAGGAGCCGGAGTGGCAGGGCTGTGTGCCGCTCGACACCTCACCAAAGAGAACATTCCATTTGTGGTGTACGAACAGACCGACAATATTGGCGGAACTTGGGTCTACTCAGACAACATTACTGAGGATGAATACGGCTTACCAATACATTCTTCAATGTACAAGAATCTTCGGTGAGTATTATTTGTAAGTTTATAGCATAGATTACATTACTGAGTAAGTTCTTCAGTATTTTGTGTACAGTAATTGATTAGGTCTTATTTCGATAAATCATTATTCGATAAATATTCATGCTGTTTTAGTCTGTCCAACAGTGGCGGCGTTAGCCCCCAATGAATGGGGGGGGGGGCAAGGGTGGACCCAAGATATCACTGGGTGGGCCAGTGATATCATTATTCGATAAATATTCATACTGCCTTAGTCTGTCCAACAGTGGCGGCGCTAGCCCCAATGAATGGGGGCCAAGGGTGGTCCCAAGATATCACTGGGTGGGCCAGAAATTGAGAGCCAAAATTCCCTTTGCTCTCCACCTAATTAATTAAGAGCTATGCTATACTACTGACACTAGACCTAGGCTTCACGTGATATGTGGTTCAGTACCTACATTTGCTGTTTTTTTATTGCCATGATTTTTCACTTTTTTGAAGTGCCATTCCACTGCCCTAGATTCTATAATTTATTAAGTACATTTTTATGAATTTTCATACATAGTTAATTACTTTTTACTACATTATGTGTTTTACTAGAATTTTCTGAAATTATTTGAAAAACTTAAATTGGAATTATGACAATAATTTTTTAAGAATGAAGACTTCTTTTGAAAATTACAGTTTGGGAAAATACAGGCTCCTTTATTGCATCATAACAGCGAAGAAATTTCTTATCAAATTAGAAATAAGTTACTATAAGACTGGAGGATAGTAAATACCGGTACAATAGAGACTGTAAAATCAGGCTGATTTTTCAGTCTCTATAGTAAACACACGATGTCAAGATGAGAATAATTGATACGGTACGGTACTTGATAATAGCTTGTATCATTGCCTGAATAATTAATTCAAATCAAGAATAATATGTTATTATAATTATCTATGGCAGATAGATTATTGATATGTTGATAAAAATAATTCAAATATATTTGAAAAATTGAGAATAGTTTGAAAACCTGAAGTTGAATGAAATAAGTTGAAAAGTGAACTGAAGGCTTCCTCAAAGGTACAGTAGGCTACCCCGTTTTTATTTTGTTGTTCATTTTTCAAATAATGATGAATTTACTGTAGGGTATATACACCAATCAACGAAAATATAGTAGACAAAAAATTATAAGGCATGGAGATTTTAAAAGATAATAAAATTATTGTATAAGTATAAGCAATTACAACTGAGCAGTTTTGAATACAGAACTACTGTAATTATTGGACAAAATTAAATAACCTAGATCTCAATACAATTCCTCTATTCAAAGCGACACACTGGAGATGGACGATTACAATGAAATAATACCCAGCCAATTTTTTAATTAATGCAAATTATTTTTTCACAAAACAAAGCTCATTATGTGCCATTTGAGTTAACAAAGCTTATTAAAGCTTTCAGATTCATGAAATTTATTCAATTATGTTGGAAAAATAATAATGTCGTCAAGGATTTCTCAAAATTCTCAATCCCACGGACTAACATCACTTTAGTTATATCAGCAATTTCTTCAACTCATCCAAATTTCGTAACTTGTTGGAGAAATTTCTGTTATCATTGCAGAGATGTTAGTCCATGTGGTGGAGGATTTTGAGAAGAGAGTTGAGTCCTGCATTCGAAATAATGGACATTATTATTTTTCGAACAAGACTGAAATTTCAGGTTATGAGCCTACTTTTATTTGTGCCAACTCAAATGGCACATGATGAGCTTTAATTTTGTGTAAACATATGCATTAATTAAAAAATTGGCTGAGTAATATTTCATTAAAAACCGTCCATCTCACGTGTGTCACTCTGTATAAACAAAGGAATATTGTACTGAGATCTAGGTTATTTCAATGTCTCAATAATAATTGGAAATCGCTGCTTTCTCCACAACACCATCACTAAAGCTGTGGTTTGATGATTCATAATAATGATAACTTTGTATCTATAATATCACCAACTTTGTATTTAGCTATTGAGTAGGCCTAGCCTACTATAGGCTACATACAAATTACTGTAGGCTACTTGCAATGATTTTTTCTTCCACAATTTACGATGAAAAAGCATACCTTACTGATTTCAGGCCTACATTATAAACGTATATTATAATATAGTAAAGTTTAGGAGTAGCAAGTAGTTATTTTAGATGTAACATGTAACTGAGCAGCAACCATGGTTTCATGTAGAAAACAAAAAAAGAAAGAAACAATTTTTTACTTTTATTATACAAAATTTTGTTGCTATTAGTTTGCTGGTATCAAAAGCTTACATATATGCTGAGAGGAGACGCCATTTCAATATGAATTGCATTGTGACACAGTGACACGATTTCTTCCTAGCATGCCCAGACTATACCAAGTAGGCTACCATGGACCTACTCCATGAATCTACTTGAAACTATGAATAATAGATCTTTCTGTGTTTCCAATAGTTCTCAGTCCTTGCGTATCCTCAATATTTAGATTTTGCTGGAGATATAAAACTATAGTGTAGATGCAATCTGTGGCTATATACTTACTCTGGACAGTGCCTATTTCAACAAAAATGTAGTTAAGTCAGCTCTATCTTCTGTGATACTTAGCCTACTTTTAACTATAAGAGTTAATATTGTTTCCAAAAGTTTTTATTTTTAATCTAGTACTTACTGTGATATGTATTGTATAATTTTTTCAAATAATGGTTCTAGTTTCGATTGGGGGGGCGAGAGAATATTGGGGGCGGCCCACCCTGGCCCGCCTGTAGCGCCACCACTGCTGTTCAAGCAAATAAGACTTTCTGGCAAGATCTTGAAATGACTCCAGCTTGGTCAATATTGGTTGGGAAATTATAAATTTGGTCTCAAAAATCAGTGCATTTTTGAGAATTCATCAGAATGTCTTCTACAATTTGAGACCACATGTATAATTTTTGATCCAATATTGATCAAGCTGGAATTAATTTTCCATCTTGCCAGAAAATCTTCTTTGCTTGGAGAGACTATAGCTGCTATAGTCCATTCACGATGGCTTGAGACGAGATAAACAAAAGCTCTGCATGTGTATGTGTGCGACTGGAGTGGCTTCGTTTTATCCACGACACAAACAAGTCACAGCAATGCCGAAATCCCGAATTTTGTTGTAGGCAATTCAGAATAAGTATCATTAAGGAATCGTTTTTATAAATACACATTGGGAAATTGCTTGTTTCGGTTGTCTCTCGACTGCATGAACCTAAAATGAACAAACAATTATAGTAAACGTTTTTTGTCAATGCTTTGGTTACAGTCCTGATTTCGGCATTGCTGTTGATCATGTCGTGGCTAAAACGAACCACTCCAGTCGCGCACACACACACACACATGCAGAGCTTTTGTTTATCTTGTTTCAAGCCATTGTGAATGGACTATAGGTTTTAGTTTCTGTATAATATGACAGTAGTAAAAAGGAAACTGTACTTAGTAACTTAGTTTTAATCTCATCGCAATCAAATGACGTAATAATGATATCACATCATTATTAGAAAATAGTATTCTATATTATTTTATTCATTCACAAGGAAAATGTTGAATATCAACTTGAGCTTGCCGTGAAAGATGATCACATTGAATTTATCACTGATGTAATAGGCTTAGGCCTAATTCCAAGTAAATATTGTTAAAAAGTCTAGATGTATTTTAAGAAACTCAATTCTATTCAACATGTACATTATATAGCTCCAGGCTTATTTATACACTTGGTGAGTTGATATCAAACTCAATTGATATTATTTTCTGATAAATAGTAAGTTATTGAGAAGATTAATTCGGTATTTCTCCTGGACTATAAATTTATTCTTAATTGAAGTGCTTCGAAAATCTAACCTAGTTTCGAACTTTATTATTCATCAAAATTTGGTATGAAGACATTTTGGACATTAGTCTGTGTTTTCAACCAATAAGTTATTGTTTCTGTAAAATGAATGAATGAATGAATAAATAAATAATTGTACATCGTAATCTTTTTAGTTACTATATGTTCAACTGTCTGTACTAAATTTATATTTTTAGTGTTCGCGGACTACCTTTATCAAATGGATGCTTGAATTATTTAAAATAGATGAATCATTTAATTTTGTCTAGAGTCTAGTATTTCTTGCCCTCATAGTTCAATAATATTCAATCGTTCTATCAAAGATTTGATTTCTTCAATTCAAATTTATTTCTATTTCAGAACTAATTTACCCAAGGAGACTATGGAATTTAAAGGTCATAAATATCAAACTGAAAAATCATTTGTCGAATGGACTGATGTGTTGACTTACTTGAGAACTTATGCGGATAATTTTCATCTACACGATAACATTAAAGTGAGTTAATTATAACTTGAAAACAATGAGTTGATCCAGTAAATTGAAGTGCCGGTACGTCAATATCATTTTTTAATTAATAGCCTTTCTCATAAAATTTATAAGTCATTTATAAGCTGGGTTCTCATTAGTAGAATTAGAGGTAGAGCAGATCACATACTAAATAATAGTAGAGTAGCTTCACTATGGTTCTGTAATGTTTCTCACGGTATCATGTGTTTTCAGTGGGGGAATGTAGATAAGGGTAGTTGAAAAATTCCAAAAATTCCAATTTCACTGACATATTAGACGTACCACGCAGTATACCGCGATATTCTTTTCAAGTTTGGGATTACCATCTTTTTGTATCATAAGACTTTTCATAATATTCAGCCCTAGAAACGAAATCATCTAAAATAATAAAAACCGAGGCCCATTTTTTTAAAGGGCCAATTATCAACGAAAGAGATTGCAACAGCCTCATGCACAAACCTGCTTCTCTTTTTATACACTTTTTATTTAGTTATATAAATCTTTTCTCTTACTTCTAAATTTTTCTGCTGTTTATATGATGCCTAAGCTTATGATTTGTACCTGAGCGGGATAATGATGAGAGATAATCACATCATCGAGGAGTCCGATCTCACAAAGGTGTCAAATTATCTATAGATAAACTGAAAAATTCAATAAATCTCTATATATAAGCATTTGAAATTTACTAATATGACCAAAACAACTTATTAAATACTAAGTTACATAATTGAAGCACTATTTATTTTTATTTTTCAATAAGTGTTTCTCTAATTGCCTTATTCGATATACATGTGTAGAAAATTTTTACGATTGTCATCACTCAAAACGTCTATTATAAAAGTCATATTATTATTGGCAAGTGAATTGTAAAATTATTTTTACTCTATATCGCATTCAGTATTTATGAAGTCGATCTTATAGTATTAGAATAATTCATTGAATTTCATACTCTTTTTCTCGACAGTTTCGGCATCAAGTCACAAAAGTTTCACCATACAACAATATTTGGTCTTTGGAGGTGAAAAATCTTATAACTGGGGTCACTGAAAATTCAGAATTCGATGCAATCCTGGTTTGCAATGGGTTAGTATGTGAATACGTTTTTATTTTATCCAATGCATTTTAATGTTATATTATATCCTATCAGTGTACTTTTCTAATTCCGTAGTGAGCTACTGAATATTCCGATAGATAACTAGTCAAGGTTGTTGCATTTAATATTGTTCAAGTATGGAAATTCACAACGCTGAATTGCATTATTGAAAAATTAGTTTTGAAATAGTGACTGATCAATGCTCTATTTCTTTATCAAAAGTATTTTCAGCCATAATCCATTTTTCGAGCTAACCCAAACCTTGTTCAGGCAATGGTTCAATAAGACTAACCTGAAGGATCCAGTTCGGCTGTCAAAAATTTCAGTATCGCATGACACGTACAGAGTTAAATTTCATCACAAAAATGACGCCATTACATTGACGTCAAGACTTTTTCACAGTTTTTGTTCTCGTTGTTTTGGTTTTGCTACGGCTAGATGACTCAATTCTTGGCTGTTGGGTTAATTTGGATTTTCCTGGTCTATATTATGCCTGAGGAACACTTATTTTCTCCACAAACGTATAAACAAGTTGTATCAGAGACTATAAGAATGGCATAGGCTATTGACGCACTCCTGAGTTTGAAAATTTATAGATTTGAGAGAATAAGAGGAGTTTAGAAAGTATTCAAGAACAGAAGATCCTCACAACTATAAGGGATAAGGGCGATTTTCCTAAGTAGCTGAATGAAACAGTATCGTTTAATCATGATAAATTTTATTTTTTGCAGTAGTATAGTAATTAATATTCTACCTTTATCGCTTTAAGGCACAACAGCAAGCCACGTTACCCCGTGATTCCTGGAATGAACATATTTCAGTATACACAAATACACAGTCATCAATATCGTACCAATGCACCGTTTAAAAATAAGAAGGTAGTCATTGTGGGTTCAGGGCCCTCTGGAGTTGACATAGCAATCGACATTGCTCCGGTAGCACAAGCGGTGAGTTCACCTTGTTATAGTAATAATTATACTATTTTTCAAACAGTAATATCGGGAAAGCACCAGTATAGTCTGTCCAAGCGAAGAAGACATTCTAGCAAGATGGGAAATGACTCCAGCTCAATATTGGTTCATAAATTATAAAATTGGTCGCAAATTGTAGAGCAGAATGTTTCCTACTATTTGAGAACAAATTTATAATTTTTAATCCAATATTGACCGAGCTGGAGTCATTTTCCCATCTTGCTAGCTAGGATGTCTTCTTTGCTTGGATAAACTATAGATAGTAGTGCTGATAACTGTACAATTAATTGCTACTTGAAATATTTTTTCTTGAGAATAAGGATTTGATGCCTTCAAATTGGTTCTAAACCTGCTTCAGGCTTAGCTTGTGCTACTTAGCAGCTGATCGACGAAATAGGAGCCCGCAGATTGTTATAAGAGATATTATTAGAAATTCAGGCTATTTCACTAGACCACATATAGTTTTGGTAAGACGTTCAGTTTCATATTAGACGTTTAAATAAGAAAGTAAGAATATTGTTGTATTATGATTATAATTTTTGTAAATTTCGCTATTTCTGGTGTTATAATCATTTTCTAGAATGTCTAGATAATTTTCAGAAGGTTTCTAGCCAAATACAGCTGATATTTTGGCGTAAAGGCTGGCCACTACTAGAGCAAGAAACCATGAATAATCCAGTAGTGGCCTCCCAATAGATAGTGTTGAAGATAATCTTAAAATTGATTGAGTTTTCTCCATCTGGTTACCAAGAATGATGCACAAGGATGCCAATGATGCGATGATGCTAATGAATGTGCGAATTTCTGTTATATATGATTGATAGTTATTTAAAAAATTGCCTTTTCCTCACTATTTCAGGTTCATTTGAGTCATCATCAAAACTTTTTATTGAATTCCACATTTCCTGAGCCCGTAGAACAAAAACCTGACATTATTTTGATTGAAAAGGATAGTGTTGTGTTTCAAGATGGATCTGTTGAGAAAGTTGATGTGATATTGTATTGTACAGGTTAGTAACGACATCTTAGAGTAATTTCAATTTAAATACACTAAACATTTATACAGTTTACATTCAAATTACATAAAAATACAGTTCACATGACTTCACGTGAGTTTTTCTACCACTTAAGCACTCGATCAAGTATACCCTTTATTGACATTTTTGGCTGCGGTGATGCCCACTTAAGCTCTTTGGCTTATGCGTGAGTAATTGTAGGAATGATGATGGAAGATACATACCTACAAGCTACAGTTTCAAATGAGTTTTAAACCACCGGGGTTTGATTTCATAGATGTCAAATAAACTTTCGATTGTTTACTACAATGAGGGCCAAAATTCTTAGAATCCCGCGTAGAGTTTTTGAGGAAAGAGTTATGTAGTTTCACATATTAATTTAATTGATTGTTTGTTTGTTTATGAGGGTGAAGCCCACATAAGCTCATAGGCTTGTGCGTGGGTAATGAAATGTATGATAGATGACGACTACTTTTTAGGTAGTCGGGACCGACGGCTTATCGTCTCCTCCGAAAGACGGGGTGGTCGTATCTATGTGATTGTGCTGTGGTCAAAAATTGTTCTCCGCTTGGGATTCGAACCAGGGTCCACCTGGTTATCAGACCGGCGCTTTATCACTCCTCCAACGAGCCACCCAAAATAATTGAAAAATAATGTGCACGGTACAGTATATTGAAGATGACTTTATCTATTTCTTTGAAAACTCCTGTTGGCTTGTCCTGTCGACTCAATCCGAGAAAGCCACCCCTCCGGGCCACATCTCCTTGTGTGGTGTAGGTCGTTTTATGTGGACTTTACAATGTAGTTGGGAATTATTCTCTTCACATATTATGCATTGTTCTGAATGCCATGATGAAATAGACACTTTGAATTGCTAAATTTATCTCGTTTATCATCATGCAGTAGGTCTATGCTGTAGTGTTTATCCTACTCAATATTTTAATCTTTTTACTCAATGGATTCTTCTTAATAAGTTATGGTAGAGACCCAATCTTTGATTCTGAATTGAAAATCTACTAAAAGTACCTATAAAATTTGTTTCAGGTTACATTTACCACTATCCATTCCTGTCAAAAGAATGTGGTATCACAGTTGAAGATAATTATGTGCAACCTCTATACAAGCAGCTCATCAATATAAACCATCCCAGCATGTGCTTCATTGGAATTCCATGGCAGACGTTTATTTTTCCACTATTCGAGTTTCAGGTAAGAATAATTGGAATGAAATGTATTGTGAATCCTCAATTGGAAAATCTTACGATTTACAAGTATGCGATGCAAAGGAAAAGCGGAGAAAATATAAGTTTCCTATGTTTTGAAATTGTAATTCGGTATATTAGTGAGTGAGGATATTTACATGTTGCAAGTGAACAGTTCAGTCGACTTATTGCCAATGCTTGATGGAACTTTATAGGTTTCAGAATACATTTTCTTGCACTTTTTCCTTTAAAAAAATGGTCAATTGGCGATCATTCATTTGTAAGAATCCATGAATAAATTTCGCTTAATCAATAACGTGATCTTAAAATGCAAATATTATTATTCCATATTATGGAAGCTATTTCTAGTGAGAAATTGAAGTTAATACGTCAGTGCCCAAACTTACGTGTCTCCAGAATCACCTCGTTTTGGTTTAATATTTTTTATTCGTTATTAGTGATTAAACGATAGGTTTTACATTTTTCATCATCTAAATTGGAAAATATGCTCACTCTACTACTCAAATTTGAAAAAAACTTGCTGATTCTCATTAAACCAAAAAATGGAGAAATTTAATTTTCATTATTGTGATTTTATTTTGTTATGTGTTGTTTGCTGTAATTCTCTTCAGAACTGGCAAGGGCCGGAGGATAAAATCAATGAATCGTTACCGTATCCAAAGTAAAACAAAAGGAAATGTGTTGGAAAGATGCCACATCCTCTTCATCTTATCTGTAGGCTAATCCATTTTTTTCAATTTTGCACCTCGTTAATCGATCCTGAAATTTTTGCCCCTGAATTGACGTATCATGTATGTATCAGGTCTATAAAATACTGATTTAGAAAATTCAAAAACCGGTGTATAGATTCTCCAAAATGGTATCTGAAGTTTCAAAAATTTTTTTCAATTTCAGTCAACTATTAAATCATTGTTATTTCACTGTCGAAACTTTCAAAACTGTCAGATTTCATGAGAAATTTTGTGATTGAAATAGCCTAGTGTATTATGCAAAATCTATGAAAAAATGAAATGGTTGATAAAAAAAATTCAACAGACTTCAACGTTTTGTAAAATACATTTTGTTTGTTGTAATTTGTAGAATACCGTGGTGGTAATAGAGTATGTACTTTTTTAGACACACTGTTGAGCCCTATAATTATGAAATTTGTAATTTCTACTTCAGGTCCTCTCATTCGTCAACGTCATTAAAGGCAAAACGAAGTTACCAAGTAGACAAGACATGTTTGATGACTTAACCAATGAAATAGAAGCACGCAAATTGAGTGGAGACGTCACTCGTTTCTACCACAGAATGGGCATCACCAACATGAGAAAGTATATGGCAAATCTATCAAATATGTTCAATATTGATCCTCTTCCAGAAGTTATTTTCAAAATATACGAGAAAACCACTGAACGACGAAAAACAAGTCTACTTGCTTACAGAAACGACAACTATATAATAATCGATAATGATAGTTTTTTATTGTATAGTAATCAACAATCTGAGGTAGCTGTGAATTCATTACAAAAAAGCTCAACTGACCAACATTATTGAGTCTAGCTATTCTTACCTAAGAAGTTATAAATATTTATTTATAAATATTTTTATAAGAGTGCCATTTTTCAATAATTATGATCTGCACGTGCAATGATTTTCAGTTACTAACCTCATTGGTATTTGTTACATTCCTATACAAATTGTTGCACTGAAAAACGCTCCTCTATGTTGAGGTTTAAAATATTTAGATGATTTATCGTTTGATCCTTGCAGGTCACTTCTTCTTTTATTTGAAATGATAGGTCATTTTCAAAATGGTCCAACCACTTTTAAATTTCCTTTCAACTAAAGATTCTGTTAAATATCTAGGAAACTTGAAGAATGGTGTCAATGACTGCTTATCGATATCTTGGACTAATGTAATCAAGATATTTTATATGCTTGTATGTATAATTTTTAATTTAATTGATTTAAAAAATGCATTCTTCTGTTCCATCTTATTGCATATAACCTTCAACTTTTATATCAGTGCAAGATGTGACATGTATAGTCTGCTCGAGCAAAGAAGACATTCTTCCTTCAAAATGGCAGCTGTTCAATGCTGCCAGGAGTCGTAATGAAAATGGTCCCACTTGCTCCATCTGTCTCTCATCACATCTAACCAGCGGTGGATTGGCAAAATTGATTTTACTCTAAAATGTTTGGATTCTGGATCCACGCATGCACAGTTACACTCTTTCTTCAATGTCTATTTTGAAGAAATGTCTTCTTTGCTCGACCAGACTATAGCTTATTATGTTGACTTCACTTTGTTATCAGGGCTAATAATGTATAATAAATCAGTAAATTATCAAATTACCATTTAAAATAAGTTTATTATTTCCTATCATATCATTCACACATGATTGATGGAATTGTATTTGCTTCAGCCCTATTACTCCAAAGTCAAATCTATCAATTTTGGGTTTTTATCGCACAAAACATACTTGCACACAGCAAATAGTCTGGTGGGGCATAGAAGACATACTGACAAGATGAATGGGGAAATTAATTATAAAATTAGAAAACTTTCTGCTCTTATTATCTACAATTTGAAACCAAATTTATAATTTTTGAGATAAAAATGGCCGAGCTGGAATCATTTTCCCATCTTGCCAGAAAGTCTTCTTTGCTCAACCAGACTATATCATTACTACATAATGTTACAGGTTTCCACTATAATAAAAGACTTGAGGCAATTTATACTGATTAACTTTATAACACACTGGAAAATGATAAACTATAACAGATCAGAAGATAGCACAAGAGTTTATAATGTTTCACAATGAAAAATAAAACTAAGTTAAGAATGCACTGAATAAGAAATGATGAACAGTCTTTATCACACAAGTTACACTAAGAAGAAATAAGAACTGACAGAATGAATATAACTATAGAGTGTCTATATACAACGTCCGGCTTGTCTATCACACAATACAACTGACACAGAACTGACACTTGTTTGAATGTTTAAGTATGACTGACTTGTAGTTCAAACACTCCAACATTATATAGGCTAATAGAAGGTTCAAGAGAGTGCTAGAAAATGCTGGTAGGCCTATAATTACTTCCAGAGGCTTCCAGATTCTTGTTTGTTTACAAAACAAGGCGATTATTTGTTGACACAAAGCCTCCTATCCCCCCGCCTGCCCATCACTTGGCGTCTCACAGTCTCAAGGCCATCAGACACTGTTGAATTCCGTAACAATAATATTATCACATCATAACAGAACTAAGCTGTGGTGAATGAAAATACAATTTGTAATAATGAATAAGTATATTGAATATAAAAATTGAAAGGTAGAGAAATGAATATAAAATTAAAAATAATAAATTATAAAAGTAAGAATAAATATTGAAAAAATATGACCATTTATGACAATAAAAAATTGAATACAGGAAGTTCTTAGCTAGGGTGCGAGGACATAAGCATATAGTCACTAATGCATTTTTCAGTCAAGCAAGTCAATCTTGCTTATCACTGTAGTTGTAAAGGGCAGGCCACACCAAGCTCGCTGCCGCGGCGGTAGCAAGCTAAAAAAACTCGCTTTCCATGTTATTCAATTGAGCAGGCCACACCGAGCTCGCTACCGCGGAGGTAGTACCTCGGCAGTAGTTTTACTTTGCTGAGCCAGGCGAACTTTTGAAACGTCTGCTGGTGGTACTACCGCCGAGGTAGCGAGCTCGGTCTGGCCTGCACAATTGAATAACATGGAAGGCGAGTTTTAAAACTTCGCCATCGGTAGCGCATGCGCAGAAAAGTACTACCACATTCTTCAGTATATTTTTCACTTACAATTACTACTGTAAAATTCAGTATAACATGCTTCTTCTTTTGTAGTCATACTATTCTTTTGTATGTGTATACTATTCTGTTTCGTATTTCACGCTTATAAAGAATGCGAGTTTATACCTGACTCATTGTGAATTATCATTATCAACATTGCAGGTCATCACTTTTGTAATAAAAATGGTACTGTTCACTAAATTTATTCATCTTGCGTGTCCAGATACCCAATGATATATTTCCGTTTGTTTGGTCTGTATTGCAAAGTAATACAAGAAGTTCTAGAAGTACTATATATTCTATTCATTAACAGGTATTTGCAATTAAAAATACTGACATGTCGTAGTTCATATAATTATATAGATTGAAAAATTATAATAACTCTTATAATCATGAACTCTTGTAGTAGGCTATATTCTTCCCATTTTCACATCTTCTACTTATGGACATAATATCATCCTAATATTGCATGAATCTACATACTGATATATCCTATTATTTTTAGGATGTACGGGTGAATTAATTTAGAATCTTGGGTGACACATATCACATGAATTATTATTGACCAATTACTTCAAGCACATACTTTAATGATATTATATTCAATGACTGAATACCATATTAAATTTCAAATCTTTCAAGTTTTTAAATTATTTAATGACTGATTTATGCCATACAACTATAATGATAGTTGTATTACAATGTATGTTAGTAATGAATATAACTCATCAAAACAAAAACAAAACCAAACTACCGCTAGCAGACGTTTTTTGGTGTGGCCTGAACTACCACCGCGGTAGCAAGCTCGCTACCTCTAGCAGACGTTGGTGTGGCCCCTGCTTAAGGGTTTTCTCCATAACACTATGGGCCGGTTGCACGTACGTTCTGTTAGTTTAATCACCGTTATTTCACCGTGTCAAAGTGGATAAACATTCAAATTAATAAAGTATTGAAATGTGATAGTAGTAGAAAAATATTCAAATGTACTTATTCAAAATAAATATTAGAATCAATAATTATCTCATTATTGTATAAATTATTTATTTATTAAAACAAATACATGATCTGGAAATTGCATGCTGATACAACTTAATTGTTGTCAGGTTGGTAGTACCACAAAAATTGAAAACATTCAGCTGCTATTGCTTTCAGACTTTGAAAATTTAATCATCCCCAGTGTTTTATTATTATTCCCCAAGTGTTTCCTTTAGAGTGAACTCTTCAGTGCTTTATTCACATGGAATCTTCCATAGTTCTTGCCAAGTTGAGTTATTCATAGATTGGCCATTGTCAACCAAATACAAAAGCTCAAGTCTACCCAAAGATATTTTTCTTATTTCTAATCCTATTCATGAACCGCAATGAATGACAAATGAAGGCTGAATGACAAAGTAAAATTACAATGTAACGAGTTGGCCAACAAATGTATTTTTGAACTCAATTCGACCATTTTGTTTTTTCTTCAGGAGTGGGCCTATTGATCCTCCTCATAAAAGTATAAAAGTATCAACCCATTAACAGAGTTACAATATTGTACGCCTATTATTCTCATTGAATCTTATAATAAAATAATATAATATATTGAATCTTATCAAAGAGGCAAATACAATTCTCCTGGAGTTTATTATTTTTCTAAAGCCTCATCATCTCAGAATGGAACCACAGCTTCAGAAAAGTTGTCAACGGTCAACAAGAAGATTCCACCTCTTCCCCCAGTGATAATTGAGAATGTAGAATATTTTCAGACGATCTACAAGGAAATAAACAAAACTGCTAATAAAGAATTTTTCAGCTTCAAAATGCTGAATGGAAACTCACTAAAAATCAACTTTACAGCGGAAAAAGAGTTTAGAGAGATAACAAAATGGTTGAATGAAGCTGGTCACTCTTGGTACTTGTATGAAAACAAACAAACGAGACCAATAAGAGTGATGGCCAAGAAGCTGCTCAGTTCTTGTGAACCAGAAAGCATTGTGGCTGAACTAAAAAACAGAGGATTTAAAATATTGAGTGCTGTGGATCAACTGAAATGGAGGACCAAGGAGCCACTTGATGTGTTCATCGTATCATTCATCAATGACAAATATGTTGAGAAAATTTATGAAATGAAACATATTATGGGATGTAAAATTGAGATTGAGCCACTGGTATCATCAAAGTTGGTTCCTCAATGTAAAAACTGCCAAGTTTATAATCACACAAAGACCTATTGCAGCAGAGAACCAAGGTGTGTCAAATGTTCAGAATGTCACAAAACAATCAGCTGCCAGAAACCAAAGGAAGCTGACCCAAATGCAAAAAAATCAATTGTCAACTAAAAAGAAATGAATTGACAGTTGAGAATTATGACATGGAACGCCAATGACAGAGAAAAGAAGAGCTGGTTGCAGCACTCCAAATTAAGAAATAGATATATGCTTAATTTCTGAGACTCACTTCACAAGACAGTCATACATGAGACTCAGAGGTTACAAATTGTATCATACTATACATCCCCACAATACAGCTAGAGGGGGTAGTGCAATAATAATAAGAGATGGTCTAGATTCTATAGTCCATTCACAATGGCTTGAGACAAGATAAACAATCCATTCTGTTGATCTTTGAATTGAACTCCAGACTGGTTTGGAGCAGAAGATGAAGAATCCATTGGAGGAGAATAGAATAGTTTTCTCTTCTTTGTTGAACGCTTACTGCAAGCCCTGATCTATTCAGTTTCCTCTGCTAGATCATCCGTTTTGTAGATAACCTGCTTTGTCAAAGATTTTTCTCCTTCTATACTGACTAGCCTATAGCTTCAAGATTTCCAATTCTTGCAGTTGATTTTTCTTCCTTAGCAGTTTTCCGCTTATGCTCAGATTCCTTCCAAGCATTGTAGAGAACCTGCTCATATGCTGATTTATTTGAATATTTTTTGGATGAACACTGGAACAGCTGATAAAAAATTTTCACTCTCAGTGTCTAACAACTGTATTTTCTCATTCACAGTTCCATCATCATCTCTACTATCTGGAATAGCCGTTAATTTGGGTGATTGGTCGAGTTTATTATCAGCCATAATTTTCTATGACCGAAATAAAGCGTTTTGCATCAATCCACATAAAATCTGTAATCGCTCGCGCACGCAAACGACCGCTGTTGAACAGAAACGGCTGCATTTAAACAATCAACCGATTTATGCTTCGCTTGCATCAAATAAATTCCGAAATAATTCACTTCCCATAATGTCCTAATTAAATTTGTAATTCAATCAAACAAATTGCTGATTTACAACAATAGCGTAACGGCCAGACATCCTGGTGCTACGAGCTCTTGCACAATACTGAGTAAACTTGAGTGTTGGAAAGGCTTTCTTTTTTGAGACACAATTTCGGGAATATACATCCTGGAATCAGGACAGAAAATTTGGCTCCCAATATGGCGTGGGAACTGCTCCCATAAAAACAGCTACAAAGCATTGCTCAGCCTCTTTGTAGGGTATTCCAGGTCATAAAGGTTATTGTTCAAGGATACCTCAAAATATTAGGCAGAGTAGAAAAAAAATAAAAATAATAGTCCAGGCACAGACTGGATTATGCATTTTTTGAAAAGAAATACAGACTTGACTGTGAAGTTTTGTGAAAATATAAAATGTGTCAGAGCTGATGCTAATCATGAGACAATCAATCAATATTTTTGATAAACTAGAAAAAACTTTGGAAGATGTCAAAGTTGTGAGAACCAGAACCATAGACACACCTGGCAACAGACAGTGCTTAAATCTGATGATTGACCATGCCTGTTCATTTTGTAGTATTATATTAAACACAGAAAGAGAGGGAAGCTCACAAGAAGAGCTATTGCGTCACCCAATGTCATCCTTGGGATGTATTTGCACATAACAGAGGAATTCCACCTGAAGTTTGGCAAGAACCTCCCTGGATCGACCATCTCTATTGGAGGTGAGGAAAAAGATCAAGATAATGGCAAACCTCAGCAATGTTGGAATTGCAAATTTCAACAACCTCTCCATAATGCAAGCCACCAAAGATGCCACCAAGTGGAATGAGTGTATCTCACCTGAACTCTTCTATAATTATTATGCACCAAAAATTCTTTGATCCCAATGCCAGGAGGGAGCTTGGGTTGCCAGGGCCTACCGACTCAGAGCTAGTTTTCCTGCAGATTTGTGAAGAAAGGCATTTCTAACTACCCATGAAAATTATCACCTTGTGTGAAGGGCCCATGTTGTATGATAAAGTGTACCACAGGAGAGCTGATTGTAAGAACGATTTGGGATTGCTAAATGAGCAAACAAAGGAATGGGCTGAGAAGTGCATACCTCTCATGTATGATGTCATTTACCTGAGATCAAGCCCAGGAATGCTCATGGGCATGCACAATGCAGCTTCCTCCACAGCAGCTCTAGTGACCCTCAACTATCTACAAAGGCCTAATCTACAAAGAAAATAAATATGCCTAATCATGAAGTAAGTTAGGTAATCTAGTGGTTCTGTAACATATACAATCTTGAACCAACAATAAAACTAAGCATGATTCTTGAAATAAAATTGAAAAAATAAGAGCTCCAGTGCAGGGTTGTGTTGTTTTACATGGCACATAAAACAAGCGGTTTTCTATATGAACCTAATTATTTGCTCTATGAACGTATCAAGAACTTGTTTTTACCATTCACTAGCTGGCAGGCCTAGTGATAGTAGGCCTTATTGCCTACTCCCCTTTTCTACATTTTTTCTGACGTCATAGATAAATAACACAAATTTTATTAAACAAGTATTTAATTATTACAAGTGCAGGATGAGATAATAGCAGTGAAGAAAGATGAAGGACTGGAGAAAGCAGGTGGTAATTATGTGAATGAAGACAATGAAGTACCGGTCATCATTATCAACCAAGACAACAATATTGTAAATCAAGATATCTTGAAATCTCGAACTTGTGTGTCTATTGAGAAACCAAAGAAGGCAAAAAAGAGGACTCAATTCAAAAAAATATTAGCAAAAAAGAAAACCCAATATTATTAATTTCATGGAATCATTTGCAAAATTGAAGTTCGATATCAATTATTTAAGAAAGAAATGCTAAGGGAGAAGCGTCACCTTGTTTGAGGGAGAATTTTCAAAAAACCGTTGGAGCAGAAACAGCTAGAGCTGGAAATGAAAAGAAAAGAAATGGTAAAAATGTAAGTGAACCCATTCTGACTCATTTTGAGCTGATGTTACTCCCTCCTCCGAGTGATTTCATAATAATTATTATGCAATCTTCCAAGTGCTATTATTTGTGGCACCCTGCTTGGATTACATTTTTTAACTTTCTCTTCTCAAAAACTGTAACCCTGTCTTTCCTAGAGAAATGTTGAAAATAATAACACTTGAAAGATTAAAATATTATGCTTCAATCACTTGATGAATAGAGTATAGATTATAACTGTAGGCCTAATGAATGCAATAGTCCATATTAAAACTTGACTCACAAAAGTCTTTTTTCCAACTTCCTGAATCACACATCACTGAAAAATTATATTACATCAAATCGTACTACATATCAATTTTATTTTCATCGAAATTCTTATATTTTTTGGACTTGAAATTGAGGGCGATTCAATTTTTTCAAAATATGATCACATCAATTTTCCTATGTAAGTTAATTTAATCCAGGGAATAGGAGTAGTAGGTACCGTATTTTAATTTAAATTGAATAAATCTGTCAATACCTTTCCTTTTTTCATTATTGGTTCAGCAAAGTGTCTTTAGATTCAATCTGCAAGTATTAACTAATATATGATACCGTACTGTATATTATAATTCCTATTCAAATTCGATTTGTACAAAATCACCCTCCTATTTCATTCAGATAACTTCTTTGTTTTCCTTATTGTTCAGAATTAGTCCAGTCAAATTAAGCAAAAAAAGTAAAAGTCGGAGAACCCAGCTGAAAACTCGCAGATATGATCAGAAAAGGGCGCTGAATAACATGGTACTAAAAGTCCCCAAGAGTCCCCTGTGAGCTTCGGCCGCCATCTTGAAAAAACCGTAAAATTTACCTACTAGGAATTGGGTTTTCGTGAATTGTGGCCGAACCAAGCGTCGGACGAGAAAATTTTATAGGATCTTTTTTGTAGACAATAAAATTTGGAAAAGGAGAAGACCAATTGCAACTCTGTATCATCAATCGTTTTTGAGAGAGGCTTGAGAATTTGAAATTTATCCTACTTGAGAAGTTTGTAACTATAAATTGAGCACTTGTTCATTCGTATTTCAAAATTCCTCTCGGCGGAATTTATTTCTCTTTCATTTGAACCAATTTCACACTTCTATGATCAATACTTTTTGTGCTACAGCGATTTTAGAAAATCCTTACACCTCCAAAAACCCTAAAAATTGCTTATTCCAACACAAAAATCTTACTAAAAAAGTTGGTATTTACTTATACTTCTTGAATACTGTTCCTGGGATCCTAGGCTGTCATTAGCAATGTTCATACGACCAAAAGTATAGTAGGATCCTTAGGGGGTGGGTCAAAAGCATCCCCTATATTTAAAATTATATATATTTATTCATAACTTTTGAACGGTACGTCTGATTTCATCGTGTGATAGCTCATCATTCTCAGCTCATTGTAGCGGTATGAATTCATATATTATATGTCAAATTTTATGAAAATTTTCAAATTTTATGTTATAATGGTACTGTGTGTAATAATACGTCGTTGAAAACACACCATTTTTACATTCAAGTTACTCCCAATCGGGAACCTGTGGGCGCAAAAATTTGAAACTTATGATGAAATGTAGAGTAAATTTTTCTCTTTCAGATGGTTGGTATCGGAATTCCAGGACTCATCACTTGAGACCGGTATAAAGGAGGTAAAGCTATTGAACGCGACGTATTACATGAATGGAGCGCCTCAGTGAGCTGAAGGAGACGACAATTGATTTCAAAAATTGATCTAGCTTGTTCAATATTCGTTTAAAAATTATTAATTTGGTATCAAATTGTAGAGAAGAATATGCTCTTTAATATCATATATGATATATTGAATTCCTTTGATGAATAGTTAATTATAACACTGCCAAAAAATCTGCCTTTTCAATTGCTTGAAAATGTTAAATAATTAATTAAATTATAACTTGGTTACTAATAAAGGTAGAGCTATTTTTTTGGTCTTAAAATGTAGGGAAATTCATCCTCTATTGAACAATATAATGAAATTTGCTTGCTCAAGGCTTATTCTTACTGCAATTTTCATAATATTGGAAAAAGGTGCAAATTTATCTAAAAATCAATGATAAAAATAGGCTATTTACAATCTCAAGTAAGAAGTCCCGGAATTCTTATACTAACCATCTGAAAGAGGAAAATTTCCTCTACATTTCATCATAGTTTTTTGATTGTGAATCACTCAAATATAAAAATGGTGTGTTTTCAATGAGGACATATTATTACACACAGTATCATTATAACATAAAATTTGACATATAATATGTGAATTCATACCGCTACAATGAGCTGAAAACGATGAGCTATCACACGATGAAATCCGACGTACCGTTCAAAAGTTATGAATAAATATATATAATTTTAAATATAGGGGATGCTTTTGACCCACCCCCCAAGAATCCTACTATACTTTTGGTTGTATGAACATTGCCAATGACAGCCTAGGATCCCAGGAACAGTATTCAAGAAGTATAAGCAAATACCAACTTTTTTAGTAAGATTTTTGTGTTGGAATAAGCAATTTTTGGGGTTTTTGGGGGTGTAAGGATTTTCTAAAATCGCTGTAGCACAAAAAGTATTGATCATAGAAGTGTGGAATTGGTCTCAAATGAAAGAGAAATAAATTTCGCCGAGAGGGATTTTGAAATACGAATGTACGAGTGCTCAATTTATAGTTACAAACTTCTTAAGTAAGATAAATTTCAAATTCTTGATCCTATGAAAAAATTGACAAATTTTTAAAAAATTGTATCTCAAAAACGGTTAATGATACAGAGTTGCAATTGGTCTTGTTATTTTCCAAATTTTATTGTCTACAAAAAAGATCCTATAAAATTTTCTCGTCCGACGCTTGGTTCGGCCACAATTCACGAAAAACCAATTCCTAGAAGGTAAATTTTACGGTTTTTTCAAGATGGCGGCCGAAGGTCACAGGGGACTCTTGGGGACTTTTAGTATGTTATTCAACGCCCTTTTCTGATCATATCTGCGAATTTTCAGCTGGGTCCTCCGACTTTTACTTTTTTTGCTTAATTTGACTGGACTAAATAGGTACCGGTATCTATTTTGTAGCATTCATTACTGACATTTTACATTCTGATCTTTACTTCATGCATGTAAGTTGAAAGTATTGTCCAAAAGTAAATAGAGTTCAAGTTGGATGTTAACCTCCATTTCATAATGCATATTTCAGTCAAATACAAGATTATCATGTGTATGTGAATCTGTTTTGTAAATAGAATTCCAAAAAAAGAACCAGGGCCGTGTCTCATAAACATTTACAGCTTGTTCTCCTGATGAAAAACAAGTGATTGGGATTGTAGATTCACTAATAAAACTGTCGACTTACAATGTTCCTAATTTTGGATAAAATCAGCTGTTGCAAACGATTGGCACCAAAACATTTCAGTAAGCAGCTTCATAACCTAACAAAAAGGAAAGTGTCAAAGCATGAGGAGATGAACATACATGTTCAGAGTCTTTTACGTGAAATGTTGGAGAGGAGAACCAAACTGTTTGAACAGTTTGGACCTCACCATACTAAACAAGCTCGAAGAGCTGTGTGGGAAGAGATGCAAAACTTCGCCGTAAATATAGGATTGATTATAAGAGATGCAGGTTATGTCCAAGATGTAACATTGCAGAATCTACGTGCCAGAACAATGGTAAGTAGAAATATTTTTTTCATAGAACATTATGAATAATAATAATAAAAGCCTTTATTGGTTCCCAACACTATACAATAATACAAAATAATATGTAGAAAGATTGAACATCTTTGCTAAACTGAAAATATTAAATAACATCAAGTACTGAATTAGCTAGCTTTTTTTTCAAATAGTCCAAACTCCATTATTAGTATACAAAATTGAATAAAAAGAAAATGCAAAAATGTTCTTATCATTTTATTTGTTGAAACCAGGTCCTCTATTGGACATAGGCCTCTCCCAGGTTCCTCCATCTATCTCTATCTTTGGCATACACTGCCCACCTATCCCCAGTCACTCTTACAATGTCGTCTTCCCATCTGAATCGCTGTCGTCCAATTTTCCTTCTCCTCCAGCTGGGCTTCCACAAAGTTAGACTCTTCGTCCACCTGCCATCCTCCAATCTAGCGACGTGACCTGCCCACTTCCACTTCAGAGTCTTGATAGTCTTCAGTACATTGTCCAATTTTGTTATCGTCTTGATGGATGTATTCCGAACTCTATCTAGCCTCCTTACGTTCAGTATACTTCTTTCCATCGCCGTTTGAGTTCTTGCTATTTTCTGTAGTACTGCTTTCTTTAACGCCCAGGTTTGGGAGCCGTAAATAAGCGCGGGAAAAACACAAGTCTTTAATATCTGTGTCTTCTTAACAGTACTAATCTCCTTATTCTTGAGAATACTTTTCAATGACCAATATTTCCTCCATGCAATTGCACACCTACGTTTCACTTCTTTGTCGGTTCTGTCAGTGAAAGCAATCAGCTGTCCTAGATAAATAATCTCTCTTGACCAATTCAATGAACATCCATCAAGTGTTATGTCTACTGTTTCCCTATTAGTCATGATATGTGTTTTTCCTGGATTTATAATGAGTCCCGCTTTCTCACTTTCAGCAGCTAAGCTGGTTATCATGATCTTTAGTTCCATTGGAGATTTGGCAATGAGAACAATGTCATCCGCAAAACGTAAATGATTTAGATATTGTCCTTGGATATTCAAACCATACCTATCCCACTTGAGACCACTAAAAATGTTTTGTAGAGCGGCATTGAAGAGAGACGGCGAGAGTGGGTCACCCTGTTTCACACCTTTCTGCACGCTGAAGATCTCTCCTGGTGAATCTGATATTACTCGTGCTGTACTATTGTTATATACGTCCTTTATTATATTTAAGAAGGTTGCTGGAATCATTTCAAGCGATGTGAAGAGGAATGCATGTTTCAAACTATCAAATGCCTTTTTATAATCAATAAAGGCCAAGTAGACACCTATATTGAATTCCTCACATTTTTCTATGAGTTGACTAACTGCTTGAAGATGGTCAGTCGTTGAGAATCCACTTCAAAATCCCGCCTGCTCGACTGGTTGACGCTCATTCATAATTGGTTGTAGGCAATATTGTAGCATTTTCATGAAGAGTTTCCCGAAACAAGATGAAATGCTTATTGGTCGATAGTTGTTGATGTCGTATTGATCTCCTTTCTTGAACAGTAGAATTATGTCTGATGTTTTCCACTGCTGAGGTACCGAATGTTCACTGAAAATTCTATCAAACAGATTGATTATTGTTTCTGAAGAGATCGAGTACAGTACTTTCAGCATCTCGTTTGTTATCCTATCGCCTCCTGCCATGGTATTGCTTTTCAAAGTACTTTCAACTGTCTTTAGGTCACTTTCTACAATTGTTGGTACTTCTTCCTGCAAATTAATCTGCTCCAATACAACAGCGCTCTCAGATGTGTCCCAATATAGCTCTTTGAAGAATTCAGTAGCATTTTCAGAAATACCTTTCCTATTCCTTACAATCCTGCCACTTCTATCTTTGACTCCAACTTTCCATTCTTTACCGTCAAACAATTGTTTACTCAATTTCTTTGTTGATCCACTGTTGTCCAATACATTTTTTATAATTCTGTCTTCAAATGTCCTAATATCCTTTCTAATATGGTATCTTGCTAATTTGCAAAGCGTATTAAACTCAATTCGTTCATGGAAACTTTTGTTCTTTTTCTTCTTCATTTCTTCTCTTTTAACAATCAATTCTTTAGTTTCATTGGTTATTTTCCTCATCTTTGTACTTATTATAGGTTCAAAAGCGTTTTTTATTATGCTTTCCAATCTATTGTAGCTTTCTTGCAGACAGGGCCGCCCACAGGGGGGATTGATGGCGCAAGTTGCGCCATCGGCACGAAATTTGGGGGGGATTTTGAAAATTTTGGGGGGAATCAACAAATTAATTTGATTACAGTAATATGGAGTTATTATTTTGAATGGTTCACTTTCACATGTAGGCCTAAACGTTTTCTATATATAGGGTGTTTCAGGAGGAATGTGCAATACTTCTCAGGCTGATTCCTTACACCAAGTAGACAAAAAAGTTCCATGGGACCAACCCCCAAAAACGCTTTGTTACCGAGATAACAATGGCGAAAAATTGAGATTTTTCAAAATATAGGAAATTTCTATTTCTCACTATAAATAACATAATATTTTATGTTACAACTTTATATTTATTTCAACCTTTCACATTGAGTTTATTCTAAAAACTAACTTGTTATTTATTTACTATTCATAAGTTGTTTATTACACATGTTATTATCAATCCATATGTAATGATTGATCAACTGATATAACCATCCTACAAAAATATATTAATTTTTCTAATTTTTTAGAGGCTTTAGTGAGGTTCTAAAATAATCAAATCCTATGAAAAATTAGCTGAGGAATTCAATGAAACCAATTCCAAGTCTGTAACTTGAACGGTTATTGAGATAATTGGAAAAATATGCTAAAAAACGCAATTTTTCAACAATAAGGGTTATAACTGGATTAGGAATTATAAAATTGTATTTTTTAATAATGGAAGTTGAAGAGAGCTGGATTCTAAAGAAAAAGTTGAATGGCGGCGATAGTGTAAATCTTACCCAAATCTCAGAAATGGCGATCAAAAATCGCAAAATTGACAAAAGTGATGAATTTGTATTTAGTAGCAATTTTGCGATTTTTGATCGCTATTTCTGAGATTTGGGTAAGATTTGCACAATCGCCGCCATTTAAATTTTTCTTTAGAATCCGGCTCTCTTCAACTTCCATTAATAAAAAATACAATTTTATGATTCCTTATCCAGTTATAACCCTTATTGTTGAAAAATGGCGTTTTTTTGCATATTTTTCCAATTATCTCAATAACCGTTTAAGTTACAGACTTGGAATTGATTTCATTGAATTCCTCAGCTAATTGTACATAGGATTTGATTATTTTAGAACCTCACTAAAGCCTCTAAAAAATACGAAATTAATGTACCATTTTTGTACCTTTTTGTACCACCTATTAAAAATTTTGTTAACTTACCAGAACCGAGATATTTGGAGAATAAAGTGCAGGTTACAGGTGGACACCCCTACCCGCATATTGAATTTCTCAAATCTAATTATACCAAATTAATGTACTATTTTTGTACCTTTTAGTACCACCAATTAAAAATTTTGTTAACTTACCAGAACCGAGATATTTGGAAAATAAAGTGCGGGTTACAGGTGGACACCCCTACCCGCATATTGAATTTCTCAAATCTAATTATACCAAATTAATGTACTATTTTTGTACCTTTTTGTACCACCAATTAAAAATTTTGTTAACTTACCATAACCGAGATATTTGGAAAATAAAGTGCGGGTACAGGTGGACACCCCTACCCGTATCACGAATTTCTCCAATCTAATTATACCAAATTGATGTAGTATTTTTGTAACTTTTTGTACCACCAATTAAAAATTTTGTTAACCTACCAGAACCGAGATATTTGGGAAATAAAGTATGGGTGAGGGGGGTGGAGAAAAAAAAGGAAATTCTCAATAACATCTCCATTATAGATTTTAATTCAAATCTGACTGAAGCATTATTTTCTACGACCTTTGTAGCATAAGAAACGGATGTTAGATGAAGATTTATTACAACAAGAGATAAGGAAGATGCGTAATTAGAAAATAGTGATTAGAGGTGGATATTTGTAGGCCTATAACAACTTACCCTTGAATAAATATTGGATTATTTCGTTGCTAGAATGTTAAACCCCTTCTCTACTATCAAGGAGCATCGAGAAAGATTTTTGTTACCAGCTTATACCAGAGATATATGCAAAATCGTAGTATGGATTGGCGGGGGGGTAGGTGGAACATCGAAAATCTTCTATAACTTTATGAATTTTAAATTTTTTTCAAATTTGTCAATGCCAGAATGTTACTCTACTTCTCTACTATCGATAAGCATCGAGAATGATTTTTGTTACAAGCTTTATCCAGAGATATATGCAAAATAATTATATAACTGTTTGAGGGGGTAGGTGAAAATCAAAAATCTTCTATAACGTTTTCAATATTGAATTTTTCTTGAATCTGTCAATGCCAGAATGTTAACCTTCTCCCCTACTATCGCGAAGCATCTAGAAAGAATTTTGTTACCAGCCTTATCCAGAGATATATGCAAATTTCTTATATGTAAGGATGGGGGGGGGGTAGGTGAAACATTGAAAATCTCCTATAACTTCTTCAATATTGAATTTTTTTCAAATCTGTCAATGCAAGAACGTTACACCCATTCTCTACTATCAATGAGCATCGAGAATGATTTTTGTTACCAGCTTAATCCAGAAATATAAGAGATAAATCTCCTGAGAGATATAATCCGCCCGGTGGTATATTAACTCTGCATATATGTATGGATTAAGATGATAACAAAATTCTTTCTCGATGCTTCTCGATAGTAGAGAAGGATTATAACATCCTAGCATTGACAGATTTGAAAAATATCCAATATTGAAAAAGTTATAGAAGATTTTCGATTTTTCACCTACCCCCCTGTCCATTTATATAACTATTTCCCATATATATCGGGATTAAGCTGGTAAAAAAATTCTTTTTCGATGCTTCTCAATAAAAGAAGAGTATTGTAACATTCTGGCATTGACGAATTTGAAAAAAATTGAAAATTCATAAAGTTATAGAAGACTTTCGATGTTTTACCTACCCCCATGACAAGCCATAACACGATTTTGCATATATCTCTGGATTAAGGTGGTAACAAAAATCTAGTTTGATGCTTATCAATAGAAGAGAAGTAGTGTAACATTCTGGCATTGACAGATTTGAAAAGAATTTAAAATTCATAAAGTTATAGAAGATTTTCGATGTTTCACCTACCCCACGCCCAGTAATGTCAAGATTTTGCATATATCTCTGGATTAAGCTGGTAACAAAAATCATTCTCGATGCTCATCGATAGTAGAGAATGGGTGTAACATTTTGGCATTGACAGATTTGAAGAAAATTCAATATTGAAAAAGTTATAGGAGATATTCGATGTTTCACCTACCCCCCGTACTTAGACATAAGAAATTTGCATATATCTCTGGATTAAGCTGGTAACAAATTTCTTTTCCGATGCTTCTCGATAGTAGAGAAAGAGGTTAACATTCTGGCATTGACAGATTTGAAAAAAATCCAATATTGAGAAAGTTATAAAAGATTTTCGATTTTCACCTAACCCCCCCCCACCCCGAACAGTTATATAACTAATTTGCTTAGATCTCTGGATGAAGGTGGTAACAAAATTCTTTTTCGATGCTTCTCGATAGAAGTGAAAGAGGTTAACATTCTGGCATTGACAGATTTGAAAAAAATCTAAAATTGATGAAGTAATAGAAGATTCCTGATGTTTTACCTACCCCCCCGTCCTTGGATATAAGAAATTTGCATATATCTCTGGATTAAGCTGGTAACAAAATTCTTTCTCGATGCCTCTCGATAGTAGAGACGGAGGTTAACATTCTGGCATTGACAGATTCGAAAAAAATTTTAAATTCATAAAGTTATAGAAGATTTTCGATGTTTCACCTATCCCCCTGAACAGTTATATAACTATTTTGCATATATCTCTGGATTAAGGTGGTAACAAAAATCTATTTTGATGCTTATCGATAGTAGAGATGGGGTTCAATATTCTGGCATTGACAGATTTGAAAAAAATCCAATATTGAGAAAGTTATAGAAGATTTTCGATGTTTTACCTACCCCATCAATAGATATAAGAAATTTGCATATATCTCTGGATTAAGCGGGTAACAAAATTCTTTCTCGATGCCTCTCGATAGAAGAGACAAAGGTTAACATTCTGGCATTGACAGATCTGAGAAAAATTCAATATTGAGAAAGTTATAGAAGATTTCCGATGTTTTACCTACCCCCCCTTCCTTAGATATAAGAAATTTGCATATATCTCTGGATTAGGCTGGTAACAAAATTCTTTTTCGATGCTTCTCGATAGAATAAAAGTAGTGTAACATTCTGGCATTGAAAAATTTGATAAAAATTAAAAATTCATTAAGTTATAGAAGATTTTCGATGTTTCACCTATACCCCCCCCCTACGCCCAGTAATAACTCGATTTTGCATATATCTCTGGATAAAGCTGGTAACAAAAATGTAGTTTGATGCCTATCGATAGTAGAGAAGTAGTGAAACATTCTGGCATTGACAGATTTGAAAAAAATTTTAAATTCATAAAGTTATAGAAGATTTTCGATGTTTAACCTACCCCCCGCCATCCATACCATGATTTTGCATATATCTCTGGTATAAGCTGGTAACAAAAATCTTCTTCGATGCTCCTTGATAGTAGAGAACGGGTATAACATTCTAGCATCGAAATAATCCAATATTTATTCAAGGGTAAGTTATTATAGGCCTACAAATATCCACCTCTAATCACCATTTTCTAATTATGCATCTTCCTTACCTCTTGTTGTAATAAATCTTCATCTAACATCCTTTTCTTATGCTACAAATATCGTAGAAAATAATGCTTCAGTCAGATTTGAATTAAAATCTATAATGGAGATGTTATTGAGAATTTCCTTTTTTTTCTCCACCCCCCTCACCCATACTTTATTTCCCAAATATCTCGGTTCTGGTAGGTTAACAAAATTTTTAATTGGTGGTACAAAAAGTTACAAAAATACTACATCAATTTGGTATAATTAGATTGGAGAAATTCCGTATGCGGGTAGGGGTGTCCACCCGTAACCCGCACTTTATTTTCCAAATATCTCGGTTATGGTAAGTTAACAAAATTTTTAATTGGTGGTACAAAAAGGTACAAAAATAGTACATTAATTTGGTATAATTAGATTTGAGAAATTCAATATGCGGGTAGGGGTGTCCACCTGTAACCCGCACTTTATTTTCCAAATATCTCGGTTCTGGTAAGTTGACAAAATTTTTAATCGGTGGTACAACAAGGTACAAAAATAGTACATTAATTTGGTATAATTAGATTGGAGGAATTCCATATGCGGGTAGGGGTGTCCACCTTCGGGTGGCTCGTTGGAGGAGTGATAAAGCGCCGGTCTGATAACCAGGTGGACCCTGGTTCGAATCCCAAGCGGAGAACAATTTTTGACTACAGCACAATCACATAGATACGACCACCCCGTCTTTCGGAGGAGACGATAAGCCGTCGGTCCCGACTACCTAAAAAGTAGTCGTCATCTATCATCCATTTCATTACCCACGCACAAGCCTATGAGCTTATGTGGGCTTCACCCTCATAAACAAACAAACCTGTAACCCGCACTTTATTTATCAAATATCTCGGTTCTGGTACGTTAACAAAATTTTTAATTGGTGGTACAAAAATAGTACATTATTATGGCATCTTCAAATTTTGAAAAATCACAAATGCGGGTAGGGGTGTCCACCTGTAACCCGCACTTTATTTTTCAAATATTTTGGTTCTGGTACGTTAACAAAATTTTCATTTGGTGGTACAAAATGGTACAAAAATAGTACATTATTCTCATATAGTCAAACATCAAATTCTTAAGATGCGGGTTACAGGTAGACATAGGTTTCAGACCTGAACAAACAAAATCGATTTTAATCTGTTCCTGTAATTATTCGTTCTTCGTAGTTGAAGACTTGACAATATTCAATTTTATCAATGCTCATATGCACATTCAGTTGTTGTTCTGCTGTGGGATTGAGCGGTGGTATTTTTGTTGTTCGTAATAAAGTAAGTGGTTTATGAATGTATAGTGTTTTCTATTTTTACTTTTGAATTGAATGTAGACTTACTAAGTTATGATTCCAAAAAAGTTGAAAAATACAAATAATGTGCGGAGTTCATGTACAGTAAAGAGGGGTTACATTCCGGTGGCATGTAACGTTATGGAAAAACAAGCCGAAGGAGCAAAAAAGCTTCGTCGGGTGATGAACTATAAAGGTAATATGAAAGGTAAAGTAGGCTATAATTAGAAAAATAATAAGTAGGCTAGCCGGGAAGACTATTTTCAGCTTTGCATGAGTTCTATAGAATAGGCTACAGTTAATAAGTGGCTGCTGCCTGAGTACAAGCTCTCAGGGGAAGCACGGCTGCAAGAAAATAGTGATGAATCTGGAAATGGAAATAAATATCTAGACCTTGACAGTTTTTCCAACTTATTGTATATCAGGATATTTGAGCATTCTGATTTGAAATTGAATGTTATATTGAAGAGCATTTAAATATTGTTGTTTTTAATTAAAGTGTTAATTTTTAATTATTGCGTAACCGAGCTCATGATTTTTAGAATGTCATGGAGTGGGAAAACATTAACTTATTTCATGTTCTACTGACTTCATTTTTTATTTTACTGTGATTTTTTTTCTTTCTTAGTAATATTTTTGGTTCTTGACGAAGGACTGGAGCGCTTACAAGTTCTATAAACAAACTATCAATTATACATAACAGGAGCAAAAAAAAAACACACACATTTGATTGTGATTTTGGATACTGAGATCAATAGCCTCTTTTGAGTGAAGATTGTTCATACTCAATACATTCAAGATAAAAATCAGAAAAAGTGAGATTATTTTTCTCGATTTCCTTTGAAAACATTCCTTATCTCGATTTCCTTATAATCTCATAATAAGGTGGTCTCATAGATTGAACTGTAGTTAAATTCAATACGGAATCAAGATCATCGTAGAAAAAAATCATAGAGACCATAAATCGTAGAAATCAAGACCATATGTGAGTATCATTAATATTATACTGTAGCCTAATTTATTTCAGAAATAGGTACTGAAATAAGTCCTGTTTATTGACTGAACACTTCTTATTCAAAACTAAATTATTCACAAGTTTCAGCCACAGAAAAGTGAGTTGAAGCATCAGGTAAACATGTTAATCCTCTTTGAAATTGGAAAATACTAATTTTTTTTCATATTTTTACAAATATCCCAATAACCACTGCAGATTCAAAATTCTAACCACTTCCATTGCATTTCTAAGCCAAATTTACAGTAGAAATAGTATTTTGTATGACCTAAATCACTAGAAACAGAGCGATCAAATTTTAGACGATTATTCACACTCAACAAGATTAGTCTCATTTTTAATCAAATTAAAACTGGAATTCTGATTCATGGATTTGAGCTAGACCCCTGTACTTGGTCTCATATGAAAAATAATCAAATGAAAAACTTTTTGCGCTATAAAAATTATTTTGTACCCTGGAAAAAAATCAGTATGAAATTTAAAAAATAACTTGAAAAATCACTCTTTTCCAACTCTGACCGCTAAAAAATACTGCTCAGTAATTGACTTCGGCATGTGTTATACCTTGAATCAATGTGAAATTTTATCTTCTTTTCAACGATATATTGACGATTTAATGACGGTATGTAGGCCTACTTGAAGAATATCGAAAAATCTATGTATCTCGAAAACGAAGGTCGATAAGAAAAAACTTTACTGGACATTTTTTGTTGCAAACTGCATGTAGAATATGGTTGCCGGCTGTTACACTTCTCGCGAGACACTGTATTATGAAGTGCGGATTACTGTCTTGGAATACTAGACATGGTATTCTCTATTTCGAGTGTTAGGCTTCAAGTCGAAAGTTACGTCAAATAGAGTAACTTACCTATAGTTGCTGAAATAAACTTTTATTGAAATATTTCAATTATTTCAGTCAATGAAGTCAACGATTTTACTGGTAAATTGGTCCTCACGTTTTGTTGTTAGTAGTGGGGGGGGGGGGTGTTGGTTGGGGTTTTTGAGGAATTATAGTACAGGACTATTAATGAATTTTGGGGGGGATTTTGCGCCATCAGCCTTGGGGGGGATTGGCACCCCTGCTTGCAGACATACACCTCTTTGTTCACGCCAATTCTGCAATTCTAATTCAAATTGTCCTTGTTCATTTGCTTTGAAAATATTCCCTACTACTTCTTCATTCCATTCTCTTTTTGGCCTCCTTTTGAAGCAATCTTTTGTCAATTCAATGGATATGAGTCTGTGATCTGTATAAAATTTCAGACTCCCTGAAACCTCAAACAGCTTCACAATTCCATTGTGCCTAGTCAGCACATAATCTATTTCATTTTTAAACAATTGATTTGGTGAAATCCAAGTCCACTTCTTACCAGCTCGTTTCTTGAAGAATGTATTAACTATTCTTAATCCTTGCTCTTGACAGAAATCCACCAGTCTTTGTCCAGCTTCATTCCTTGTCCCATAGCCATATTTCCCTACTGTAAGCCTCTCACCCTCTTCCTGCTTTCCCACCTGACTGTTGAAGTCACCAATAATCAAAGTTATATGTTTCCAATTGTTTCTTTCCCTGCTTAGAGCTGCGGTGATTGAATTGTAAAATGCTTCGTGCTCAGCTTCCTCAGCCATTGAAGTAGGAGCATAAACTTGGTAAATATGTAACAGTTTTCCCGGAGTTTTCAACTTCAGCAATGCTATTCTTTCAGATATACCTTTAAACTCTACGATTTTCGTCTTCAACTCCTTTCTAACAAGGAATCCAACACCTTTATGACCTGGTGTTTCACCAAAATGGTAGAAAATGAATCCACTGCTCCTTTCAATTATTTTTTCGGAGTGTCTCCTTACTTCTGCTATACCAAGGATATCAATGCTAGATTCCTTCAATGCTTCCTCTAGTTCGATGAGTCGATCTTCTGTCTTGAGTGTTCTTACATTGAGTGTGCCTATAATTAAACCTGGGAGGTTTTGGTCTTGATTCCCCTTGATGACCAGTCGTTCTTGGGAATAAGATCATTATGAATACTGTTGATTAATCATTACAAATTATGATTGAGATAGGTTGCCGCTAACTCACTTATTACTATCTTCAACAAAAAAAGATAATTTCTATCACCAATTTTTATCTAGCTTCAGGAAATATTAATGTTGAAATCCTCAAAGCCAGAATCTTTTTTTTCTCAATTTTTACAATAGTTGATGCCTCAAGTCCATTGAATGAATTTAATTGAATTCCAAAATGCACGTTCTGCTTCTAGAGGGATGTCTAATAACAAGAAATTATTCAATGATATCTGCCGTAGAGGGCAAAGAAAGAGATTGAAAAAAAATTATTAAACAAGATTCAACTAATTGTCCCTTTATTATCCAGCCTTATTATAAAACACCTGTTGAAGCTCTAACCAGGCCTACACTTGGTGAAAGTTTTAGTACTGTATTAGAAAATAGAATGACAAAATAATTTAAGTCATACATAACTACTGCTCAATATAACAATTCAAATTCTGCTGCTAGATAAAGCTGACAGTAGTGCCAACCTTGTTTGTATTAATAATAATTGTATGCTGTATTGTTTTCCAAAGATATATTGAGAACATATAAATAATCTCAATAATTTCGGCTCTAAATTTTTCAATCAATTTTTCTATTTTAATGAAAGTTTGGAACTATTATGTTTTTTTCGGATCAAACCTTCAAAATTCAAAATTTTCCAATAATTATCACTCTTGGATCATTTCTTTGAGTGAGAAACCTTCGGCTGAAAAATAAATTTGGACTTATAACTGTTTTTAGGACCCCATGATATATATTTTGGACTATATTATTAATTCAACTGAATTTAGGAAGAAGTTTTGGGCAATGGCCGGTTTCTTATTTCCAGTGAAATTGTATTAAATATGAATAATATATGTTGGCATGAGAGATGTGAGCCCTGACCAGTATTACCACATTGGAATTTCCAATCAATTGCAAAAATTGTCTCCAAAGTGTCAAAGATAATAGTGGAAACTATTTCCATTGATATGATGATTGGCATTGATGACTGTGGCCTATATTGGGATCAATATTCAACATTCCCTCCCTATCATCAACATTACTATATTCCCAATTGAGTCTACTATGGATTGAAAAAACCTGCAAATTGTTTTGCTCTCTTCAAAGATTTTTTTGAAGAGGCACATGAACTAGTATGAAATGGATTTTGCTTCAATGGAAAAAGGATAGCAATTAGAATAAAAGGATTCTGTTTGGATGCAAAAGCAAAGGCATTTGTTTTGGGAGCAGAGGGAGACAATGGATATTTTTCTTGCACCAGGTGTAGGAAAGAGAGATGTTTCTTTGATGATAGGAAGACATTACATGAATGTCCACCTTGAACTCATGAGGTATTTTTTAACCAAGAAGATGTAGAATTCAATGTAGGTGGAACTCCATTAACTAATAAGCATAATTCAAATCAAAATTCTTCAGAAATTTATTGCTACAAAACTTGACAATGACGACATTGATTAACTTTAGATATACACTGTATATAATCAGTTCTGTATCAATCAGCTCTGTATATATCCATCAGTTCCATATTTGGCAAATTTCTAACTATCTACTGTACACTGGAACAATTATGTTTCCAACTGACCGTAGGATGATCGTACAAAAATTATCTTGGGCTTAACCGTTTCTGGACTAAGAAAATCAAATACACTGATAGTTATAAAGTAATATTCAGTCAGTAAATCAATCAACTATTGACGCAAAGTTTCAATAGCAAGCAGATGGTACCTACTCCAAATTCAGTATAGGCGAAGATAGCATAATAAGGTTACTGGTCTAGCTGTTCTTGGAACTGATTAACTAATTTTTCATTTTGTTTTCTTCGCATTGATGTTGTGTGCTGAAAAATAAAGTTCAACACCACGGGTCGAAAATGTAATATTCCGTCTCTCAATCTTTTCTAGTCCTCGGCCTACGGCCTCGGACTTGAAAACCGATTTCGAGCCGGTAAACGCACATTTTTGGCCCTAGGTACGAAATATACTATTGCCGCACTAGAGCGGAAAAGTAGATTTTGGGTATTGTAATCAATGCAGGAACAGCAACTTTCTAACGTAGCAGTAGTAAAATATTATTTTCACTGAGTTCCCAAGTAAGTTAAAGTTGTAACGTTTCTTCATCTGTCATCTCAATCTCCTTTCGTAAGCTTGGTAAAAAGCGGACAGATAATAAGTCAGGAAAATAAGAGCCACTTTTTGGTGGACATATCCAGGGGGACCAAATACGCGACCATAGCGTATACGCGATATAGCAATTGAAAATTTAAGTAGGCCTACATCACAAGTCTATTGATTTAATAAATTGAATATTACTTTATAACTATCAGAATACTCGATTTTCGTAGTCTAGAAACGTTTAAGCCCATGATAGTTTTTGTACAATCATCTGAAATTGTACAATAGCCGCTAGATGGCGCTGATGGCTCTATATCCAAGCAGCTTAACGGAGTACAACATTAAATTTCAATCTCAACTAACTCATTAAAATAAATAATAAAATTCATTAATTTCAATCAAACAAAATATTCTGTTCAAAAACGGGCTTAGATCGCATTACGGGTTTGACTGAACTAAGTACAATCTACCCAAGCATTAATAATAATTATTCTGTTGGAAAAAACTGTTTTCCTTGCATTATTATTCAACAGTTAATAATCGATACAAACATTTTTAATCTTATCAAAGTTGCAGCATCAGTACGGTATTTAGTATTCTAATTGAAGCATTTTTCCTAACTAGGTACTTTTTTTTTAATTTAAGCATTCTTCCTCCAAACTACATAATTATTGTTCAAATATGAAAACCTTGAAGTCGGCATTTTTTATTTAGTCAACAAAGCGTCTGCAATTAGGTTGACTCGTGCTGTCACTGTAGCTGATTGTAAATCGAACGTTTTAAAGGTGAATCTACAATCTCGATCACTTGTTTTTCTTTGTAAAATCAAGTTGTAACTTAAATGTTCATGAGACTCGGCCCTGGTGTGGATAAACTACAATATTTAAGAACAACTTGGGCCCAATTGAAACCTCAAAGAATTTTTACATACTGAAATATTTAAACTAGATTTATGGTTTAATGTTTGTTTTACACTATACATGATAAATATATTTTAGTAATTTACGATCTATACTATGATTTTTTTATCAGCAATAATACATAGACTACCTCAAGGTGACTATAGGTCGTTCTGCTGGATCAATACTTTTTCTCATGTTGGTATTTTTCTTCTGGATGTGAGGCGCCATTATAACATGACAGTGTATAATCTATACATCCATCAATGTCTGCTATCCATGAAAGAGACCTTAATTCCTATACAGCTGCTAATAATATTCACAACCATGGAACTAGACAAAATTTGAACCTGTTTGTACCAGGGGTGCAGCTTGAAAAATCCAAGAGAAGTTTCCCAGTATCTGGAATAAGATTTTCTAACAAATTACCTCTGGCTGTGAGAGAGTTGACTAGAACAAAGTTCAAAAGTACCTTGAAATCATGGCTAATAAAAAACCCATTTTATAACATTAGAGAGTTTGAGGAGACTGATTGCTCAGTTATAGTGCCTTGCTAACTGTTACACATGCAATAAAATTTTGGATTCAGGTATAAAAATTGATGTTGTAGGAAATTATTATTATTGAGAGTTGCCGACCTGTATAGTTAATCATTAGAATTAATATTGAGTTTAGGAGCTGCATATTTTAATTTTATTCTTTATGATTATTGGTATTATTAGAATTCTGTAATAATTCTAAGTTTTTGACTTGTATGGAATTTGACGTTGTTGTAACATTTTGCTATGTTGTTAACAATAAATTATTTTGAATTTGAACATTAACAATTCATTGAAGCTCTCGACTGACATCCTGTAATATTGGAAAAACTTTTCCGGGTACTTTCTATGTTCGTTGAACATAACATGGAAAATTCCCAAAGTCATTCTGTTTGATATTGTGGAATGCGTCCACCATCGCCTCTTCTTGCGCTTCTTTTCAGAAGTTCGTATAGCTGGAGTTGGACAATCCCAGCTATACACCCAAGCTCGACCGTGTCCATCGCTCGTCGCTGAGCCACTGCGAGTAGAATGGCCGGCTAGGTTATACGCGTTTTTCAAGAGTTTGCTACGCCTCGTGTAGTTTGCAAAAAATTTTGGCGCATTAACGCGACGTTAACGCCGCGTTTGCTACGCCCGTGTAGAATGGGCCTTAGTTTCAGCATGCAGTAAAGTACCTATTGTGAGCGTGTGAACCACAAATTTGACAAGCTTTTGTTGATTTACATTGGTTTTTATTATGAGAGTTAAAACAAATGAAGCGGAGAACATACTGGCTTTTTTCCATTCACATATGAGTTATGGTGTGCGTCTATGGGGAAATTGCGTAGAATCAAAGAGGGTGTTTTGGCAAAAGAAGGCTGTCAGAGCGATCCTTGGTTTATCCCAGAGAGTCATGTAGACCGCATTTTTCTGAGCTTGGGATATTAACTTTCCCCTCACTCTACAGTTACTCAAACTTGGTATATGTTAGGGAAAACTTGGAGAAATTTCCCAATCATCAACACTTTCATGCATACAACACAAGAAACAGGGAAAATATTGTAGCACCTTGCATGGGACTGACCAAAACGAAAAGCCACATCTACCAACAATACATGTTGTATAACAAATTGCCTCAACTTACAAGAGATCTGCCTATAAATAATTTTAAAAAAGCTGTTTCTTCCCATCTTAAAACAAATGCATTCTACTCTCTTGATGAGTACCTTAATTACTAACAGGGATCCTTCATGTATGTTTATTCTATATTATGCATTAATATAATTCTTGTGACTTGCATACTTATGTGTTTTAGTTTATAAGCTCTTGTGTTGACTTTGTGACGTGTGTTTTGGCTTTAAATAAGCCCCACATTTGGGTGTCAACTTGTGACGTGTTCACCTCCATTATGGACTATACGCCCTACGTTGGTGAGCCATCTTGTCATGTTTTATTCTCCTTAAGGAGGAACAAATACATGATTTTAAAATACTCTTATCTCAGGGAAAATTTACTTATTACAATTCAAGATACTTGCAAGAATTTATCAAATCTGTGTATTCGACAGCAGTTAAAGACTGAATTTAAATTAATAAGAAATCACTAGATATTGAGACTCATATATATCTGAGTAAGGTTTCTACCCTTCTCACTCCAAATCAGTAGTTCACAGGCCAGCCAAGAACTTCACGTAGAATATTAGGTGAACTTATCGTCCACCCAATGCTAAATAGACAAGTCAGTGGAATGCAAGAAATTCCCTACTTATGCTTGTCTAATTGGTCATAACGATGCAACCAATGGCAAACACAAGTATTGCTCTCACTGCGATATTATGGACAGATCTCGGTCGAAGAACCTATACAGGTTGGACCAGAGCTATTTTCTGTTCCTTGCCTAATTAGATTGGTGGGAAAGGCGGCATCCAGCCAACAGAATAATTGACTATCTTGACTCCAGCAAGGTGATGATTCTTATGAATACAGAATCCCAATATCTAGTCGTAAATATTTGCATGAAAGCAATGAAAAAGAATTTAAAATAAGAAGAAATTTTTTATTAGACAAGAAAAGTAAAGCAAGGCATCTAATAAATTAATGATAATTTAGGAGATGTCCATCCTCACCAATCCTGTCTAAACAACCAGGTGAATTAATAAATTGGCTATAAACCAAAGAAAGCTTAGAAAATGGCTTATTATCTATTGTGGGTATTTTACCCTTAATTTAAGTTAATTATTGCTGTTAATTCTTGAAAAGCTAAATGGATAATTTAACTTTTCATGAACTAGCCACTTAGGTGAAATTCAAAAAAATGTAATCAATTTAAAGTATAAATATATGAATATATTCTCCTGCCTCACAGTAGGCTACAGAGCAAATTTAAAATATTGTGAATAAATAAATATAAATATTAAATTTCAAATATCACAGGACAATCATTTTTTGCAAGTCTCCACATTCATGAACCTGTGGGTTCGTGATGCTTATGTATGACAGAGTTCCCACATGTATCCACCATGGGTATATTAAATTTCAAAAGATTTCGTTGAATGAGATCTCATTTTTATGTAAATTTTGACTAATACGGTTGCACTTCAACCAGAGCTCTGGGTAATTAATTACGGGAAACTAATTGTTCGTCACCCGTGTGCAGATAGGTCGGTGCAAACGAATCCTGGCCTCCTTAGATTAGTCAATCTCGTCTCAGGGAAACGTCGAAACTCAAATATGTATTAGACCCTGGAATGGCATCTCCAGACGGGGATAAAGTTACTAAAAGATCATTTGCAACATACTAGGCCACTAATGCCACATTTAATTTTTAACAGGACTGGGTCATCTGGGCTGCCTCAGCCGGGTCTTGAGCAGAAGAAGAAGCCGAAGCCAAAGTGACCTTCCTTTTCAAAATGACCCCATCCTAGACTACAGTATGTGCCAATGTGATAATATTGACTCTTTCTAGAGCGGCAAATTTCAAAAGACAATTTTCAAATGAGACTAAAATCTCATTATAACAAGCTAAATACAGCAATTTTATGTATCAAATACTAACAATGCTAACCTACGTTCCAATAAATCTATTATATACACAATTTAGTTATTTATTTTCCTATAAATCTATAATTTAAGTATTCATATTTGAATAAGGAGCCACTAAGCATTGACTAAATCTCAAAAGTTAAAATATGGCTTGACTTGCTATAAACTATAAAATGTGTTTAAACACTACAAATATTACAGATAATTGAATAAAACATTTATATAGTGAGAGCAAATAATTTACATACTAGGCTTTCTGCATACTGGCTTTTAGCTTATATGATAAGGTAGTATATGACTAGGCTATGACAAAAAATCAGGTACATAGAGACAAATATTAAAGCTTTAAGATCACGGGTGATAAATAATCCCATCTATATGATGTAAGAGCTATATTGAGCAAATAATATAATTAATTTTTCCATTGTTGCAAATTGCAATAGGTTGGTAACTGAACAAACGCTGACAAGTATATTTGCCGGCAAACCAGCTGATGTTGACAACACAAGAAAATAGGTTAGGATCCAACAAATTAGCAAACCTAGACGTAATAATTGCTAGTATTACGAAATAATTTGCATTTTAAATAAATACGGGTGACAATCCCCTCAATAACGCAAATAAGTTCTTATCTCCTAAGATATACAATACCAGATAGCAGCCGCAACACTCTGTTGGTAAGGCTCTATAAAAATTATAATAACTCCCAGTTGGGATTTGAAACGTTACAACTTATATGCATTTATTTTTGTGATTCTTGTGCTCACTATCGTTGTTTTACTATTTTTGATTGTATGACTTGCCTATTGCTCTTTATTTGTAGCCTGATGGTTAATAAATTATTCTATTCTATTCTATTCTACCTACCCTAGGAGATACACATATATAAAACTTTTCACAACTCACAACATACTTGGACGCATGTGGCCACTTCATTAAAGACCACTAACAAAAGAGCAGGGTTAGGAATAAGGAGCCTCCGCGTAAGAAGTGCTGAAGGCGTTTTTAAAGCATTAACGCCGCCTTTGATAGGGGTGTAAATACTGTAAAATGTCTTTAGCACACATACGATTTCCCACAGGGTCTGGCGCTGTTCTACCTGCACTAGCAGCATGGCAATTTGAACATCAAGAATTGGATAAGTTGTGTATAACTTTTTATATCAAGCAGAAATGTATTAATTTCGGAATTGAATTTACAAGAAGAGTAGGAATTACAAGAGTAGTAAAGGAATTCACAAGAAGTGGTTACAGTGTACATCACAAAATCAAGACATGACTTTTTTCTATCTTCTCACGAGTAACAGTTGCATGATAACACTTAAAGTTTGACCATTCAATATTAGATAGTTTACCAATATTATTTGAACATAAATATACAACACAACTAGTGATGTTGATCAGGAATATTCAGTGGGAACTTATGATTTGGGGGAATATTTCTGGCCAAAAATTTTGGGAATTTATAAAATTGCTTTAAAATTATTGAAATTGATCAATCTGAGTCACTTTTCACGTTATTAGGTGCTTTAAAATAATTGGAATTTATCAATTTCAGTCACTTTTCACATTACAAGCTAAGCTATAAATGTAGGAAAAGTTAATTTTAATCAGTGAATGTTCAGGTCTGATGAACTAAACAGGTCATACTTTAAACACATATGTTTATGTTTAACTCATATTTGTTAATAAGTGAACCAACAAACTGCATTAGAAGTATTTTTCAGTTCAATAGTGAGCTCAATGAATAAACATGTATTAGGAAATAAACATGGAGTTTATTGATGAGTGAAATAGGAAGATTTTTATTTTAGAGGAATAAGACTTCCCACATTTGGGGCACGTCTGGGATCTTGGGGGAAAAAATCCGAGGTAGAAATGGAAAAGATTCTTCCGGGATTGAAAGGAAAAATCCAAAGTTGGAATTGAAAATAGGTTTCAAGATAGAAACGGAAAAATTTGTCTGGGATTGAAAAGGACCGAATTGTGAATTGGAAGAAAGTGAATTTTGAACATGGCATATTTAGGCAGAGCAAAAATGTTATTTATTGAAGGTAGCAGAAGAATTATATCAATCTGCCTACTAATCCAAGAGTGGTACAAATTATGTGCATTAATTACCGCATCAGTAGG